>VTFQ01000009.1:4024198-4211698 GCA_036281575.1 Ancherythroculter nigrocauda
TGCAGCTCTCAGCTCATAAAACAGACAGGAGATCCAGTTTCTCAGCATCTGTCATTCACTCACTGGGCTTTTAGCAGAACACCACTTAAAAAATCCTCTGCACACACCTTACTGTGTGAGAGACGTTAAGCTGAACCCTGTCAACCACACACACACACACACAGCTGCCGCGGCTTAATCAGAACATTTACAGTCAAGTGGCTCCAGCTAATTCACCTTAATAGCATGTCAAGAGCATTTTTACATGAAATATTCCCCAATTCTGCAGGCGTTCCACAGTGTGTTACTACGGCCATCCTGCCTGCAGAGCGAGATTGAACACAGTCTTTATCAAGGCACAGAGGCTCTTTAGGCTGACGAATAGATACTCGCAGCGCTTCGGCACAATTTCCCTCTTTTAATTGTGTTATTCAAAGGAAAGAAGAGTAATGACTGAATCTCTGCGCTGCTCTGACTCATTTCTCTGCTGGCTTGTTGTGGGATCTGTTTTCTTTAGTCTCTGCTTCTCTTCTTTCCTTCTCTTTCTCTCTCTCTATATAATAAAAGTAAACTGTGTATTTTTTCAGCCACTATACCACCAAACTGCTGACTGTTTTCAAACAGGTTCCCTGTGTTTTCTTCAGATATACTCCTACATAAAACACATGCTATTGAAATGCAGGGCGCAACTACACTACGATCAAATTGGGTTGCTTGGGTGTTAAACACACTGTATTCCATATATGTGTATAAAATATCTAAAACAATCGATATACTTTACCACATATTCTGGAGACCCTCGTTCTGCATTTCTTTGACTGTATTCATGAATTTGATTTTAATATCCAGTAGCAAGAGGATTTCTGTGCTGCTCAGATTCAAGGACAGATCTGAGATTTCTCAGTGAACAGATCCGGCCCTGGTCAAATGTCAAGATCAGATTTCAACAGGTCAGTTTTAGCGGTTTATTAACAGTAAGTGCAAAAATAGGTAGTGTCATGTTAATGGACAGGAAGCGAGGATGCTACAAAACACCTGGACTCTGCATCAGTGTGTGTATGTCTTCTGTTTTGTGGACACACACACTGATTTGTCACTCTGACTGAAGCTCTATTATATGTTGTTACTCAGCGAGGCTTGAGCCCATAAATTGCTCTGACTAGTGAAGATGTCTCTCTCTCTCTCTCTCTCTCTCTCTCTCTCAGCAGGGGACCCTGTGAAGGTTTACAGTGTCCCAGAAAGAAAGAGCGACTTGCCGCAGAGAAAGAGAGATTCACAGCTGATAGTGTGTGTGTGTCTGTTCACTTTAAAGAGTTAGTTCAACCAAAAATATACATTCTTTCATCATCTACTCATCTCCTTGAAAGACATGTTCATTCCAGCTTGGAACATTATAATCAGAAAGTCTAGAACACCTACAATCGGAAAAACTAAAACAGTGTAAACAAAAACTAGAACAATATATCATTATATAATCAGAAAAGAACTACAGCAATATAATCTTACAAACTAGAACATAATTAGACAAACAAGATCATGAAAACTAGAACACGATAGTCATAAAAATGATAAATTATATGTCTTGGATATATAATCAGACAGTCTACAACATAATCAGACAAATGAGAATCATGTCATCATAAAAATGAAGAAATATTAGAACACTATAAGCAGACAGACAGGAACATTATAAGTGAGAAAAACTAGAAAATTCTAATCAGACAGTCTAGAATCCTATAATTATAAAAACTATAACATTACAATCAGCCAGACTAAACTCTACTATCAGACATACTACATTATAATCAGAGAGACTAGAACCCTACAGTCAGACAAACTACAACATTATAATCAGACAAACTAGAACCCTACTATCGGACAACTACAACATTATAATCAGACAAACTAGAACCCTACAGTCAGACAAACTACAACATTATAATCAGACAAACTAGAACCCTACTATCGGACATACTACAACATTATAATCAGACAAACTAGAACCCTACTATCGGACATACTACAACATTATAATCAGACAAACTAGAACCCTACTATCAGACATACTACAACGTTAAAAACAGACAAACTAGAACCCTACTATTAGACATATTACACCATTATAAATCAGACAAACTAGAACCCTACAGTCAGACAAACTACACCATTATAAATCAGACAAACTAGAACCCTACTATCGGACATACTACAACATTAAAATCAGACAAACTAGAACCCTACTATCGGACATACTACAACGTTATAATCAGACAAACTAGAACCCTACAGTCAGACAGACTACACCATTATAAATCAGACAAACTAGATCCCTACTATCGGACATACTACAACGTTAAAATCAGACAAACTAGAACCCTACTATTAGACATATTACACCATTATAAATCAGACAAACTAGAACCCTACTATCAGACATACTACAACATTATAAATCAGACAAAATAGAACCCTACAGTCAGACAAACTACAACATTATAATCAGACAAACTAGAACCCTACTATTAGACATATTACACCATTATAAATCAGACAAACTAGAACCCTACTATCAGACATACTACAACATTATAATCAGACAAACTAGAACCCTACTATCAGACATACTACAACATTATAATCAGACAAACTAGAACCCTACAGTCAGATAAACTACAACATTATAATCAGACAAACTAGAACCCTACAGTCAGACAAACTACAACATTATAATCAGACAAACTAGATCCCTACTATCAGACATACTACAACATTAAAAACAGACAAACTAGAACCCTACTGTTAGACATATTACACCATTATAAATCAGACAAACTAGAACCCTACAGTCAGACAAACTACACCATTATAATCAGACAAACTAGAACCCTACTATCGGACATACTACATTATAATCAGACAAACTAGAACCCTACTATTAGACATACTACACCATTATAAATCAGACAAACTAGAACCCTACTATTAGACATACTACACCATTATAAATCAGACAAACTAGAACCCTACTATCGGACAAACTACAACATTATAAATCAGACAAACTAGAACCCTACTATTAGACATACTACACCATTATAAATCAGACAAACTAGAACCCTACTATCGGACAAACTACAACATTATAATCAGACAAACTAGAACCCTACTATTAGACATACTACAACATTATAAATCAGACAAACGAGAAACCTACTATTAGACATACTACACCATTATAAATCAACAAACTAGAACCCTACTATTGACATACTACACATTATAATCAGACAAACTAGAACCCTACTATCGACATACTACAACATTATAAATCAGACAAACTAGAACCCTACAGTCAGACAACTACAACATTATAATCAGACAAACTAGAACCCTACTATCGGACATACTACAACATTATAAATCAGACAAACTAGAACCCTACTATCGGACATACTACAACATTATAATCAGACAAACTAGAACCCTACAGTCAGACAAACTACAACATTATAATCAGACAAACTAGAACCCTACTATCGGACATACTACACCATTATAAATCAGACAAACTAGAACCCTACTATCGGACATACTACAACATTATAATCAGACAAACTAGAACCCTACTATTAGATATACTACACCATTATAAATCAGACAAACTAGAACCCTACTATTAGACATACTACACATTATAAATCAGACAAACTAGAACCCTACTATCGGACATACTACAACATTATAAATCAGACAAACTAGAACCCTACAGTCAGACAAACTACAACATTATAATCAGACAAACTAGAACCCTACTATCGGACATACTACAACATTATAAATCAGACAAACTAGAACCCTACAGTCAGACAAACTACAACATTATAATCAGACAAACTAGATCCCTACTATCGGACATACTACACCATTATAAATCAGACAAACTAGAACCCTACTATCGGACATACTACAACATTATAATCAGACAAACTAGAACCCTACTATCGGACATACTACAACATTATAAATCAGACAAACTAGAACTCTACTATCGGACATACTACAACATTATAAATCAGACAAACTAGAACCCTACTATCGGACATACTACAACATTATAATCAGACAAACTAGAACCCTACAGTCAGACAAACTACAACATTATAATCAGACAAACTATAACCCTACTATCGGACATACTACAACATTATAAATCAGACAAACTAGAACCCTACAGTCAGACAAACTACAACATTATAATCAGACAAACTAGAACCCTACTATCGGACATACTACAACATTATAAATCAGACAAACTAGAACCCTACTATCGACATACTACAACATTATAATCAGACAAACTAGAACCCTACATCAGACAACTACAACATTATAATCAGACAAACTAGAACCCTACTATCGGACATACTACACCATTATAAATCAACAAACTAGAACCCTACTATCGGACATACTACAACATTATAATCAGACAAACTAGAACCCTACTATTAGATATACTACACCATTATAAATCAGACAAACTAGAACCCTACTATTAGACATACTACACCATTATAAATCAGACAAACTAGAACCCTACTATCGGACATACTACAACATTATAAATCAGACAAACTAGAACCCTACAGTCAGACAAACTACAACATTATAATCAGACAAACTAGAACCCTACTATCGGACATACTACAACATTATAAATCAGACAAACTAGAACCCTACTATTAGATATACTACACCATTATAAATCAGACAAACTAGAACCCTACTATTAGACATACTACACCATTATAAATCAGACAAACTAGAACCATACTATCGGACATACTACAACATTATAAATCAGACAAACTAGAACCCTACAGTCAGACAAACTACAACATTATAATCAGACAAACTAGAACCCTACTATCGGACATACTACACCATTATAAATCAGACAAACTAGAACCCTACTATCGGACATACTACAACGTTAAAATCAGACAAACTAGAACCCTACAATCAGACATACTACAACATTACAATCAGACAAACTAGAACCCTACAATCAAACTACAACATTATAATCAGACAAAATACAACATTATAATCATACAACCTAGAACCCTACAATCAGACAAACTAGAACATTACAATCAGACAAACTACATCGTTAAAAACAGACAAACTAGAACCTTACTCTTAGACAATCAGACAAACTACTACATTATAATTAGACAAACTACAACCCTACAATCAGACATACTACAACATTATTATCAGATTAGAATTCTATAATCGTAAAACCTAGAATTTTATAACCAGACAGTCTAATGCCCTATCATTATAAACAATATACCACTACATCAGACAGGCCAGAATCCTACAAATAGACTAAGTATAACATTGTAATCAGATCATAAAACCTAGAACATTACATTGTCTAGAACAATACAATCAGAAAAACACTATAGTCAGATAAACCAGAACATTATAATCAGACATACTAGAACCTATTTTCAGACACAACAGAAGCCAATAATGACACATACTTTGAACCCTATTTTGATTAATCAGAACCCTATAATCAGACACAAGAACCTTACAATATCCTTTTTTCTCTAAGAAAGGTTTCTCTCTTGCAAACACACAATCCCTAAACCTGCAGCAGAGCGACTTACAGGCCAAAGAGCCGGAGACGTTTTATATAAAGTGCTTTTATAACCTTTAAAATATCTGATTTTTTTTATCAGTGTTCTCAGAGCACAAGAACCCAGAAGAACAGAGAGGACAGTACACACAATTAAATTAAAGAGAAAAGATAGAAAAGAATTATTGATCCAGAGAGTTTGCAGTGTGAGACACAGCAGGACAAAGTGTCGTTCATTTGTCCTGAAACCGCACCGCAACCTGCAAAATGAGAGCTTTCCTGAGGGCCAATTTACTCTCATCCCTCTGATCCTGTATGTGTGTGAGTGTGTGTAAGTATGTGGGTTGTGCTGACAGTTAATATCCTTCTTTTTAGAATATGGTTCTGCGGTACCTGGAATCGATTACAGGGGGACGACAGGCGACGCTCCTCGCAGGAAACTGCTGCATTCCCTGGGGCCTCTTACACTCACTGCCTGAATAGTGCTGAGTCTCACAGAAACAGACCATCTTCTCCACTATCTCACCACTGTCTCCAGGACAGAGCAGGCCATGCAAACCGGACCTCAAAAAGACCAAAACGAAAAAAAAACTACAACAATGAAAGCATTCAATTTACGTTTGGATTTCACGTCTTTTATCATCCTCCAGTTGACAGCGTTGAGTTTGCAGCATTTGCACTGATTGCTGAAAACTAATTAGGAAAAACATAATGCTTTCGTGAGTCATTCATCATGAGCGCTATTGTGTTGGGAAAGCTGCTTTGAAACTGTTGCGTGTCAAGCTACAAGCTACTCATTATGTGAAGCAGTTACACTAGTCAAGCTACCTTTGGAGAAATTAGTTAGCTACACTAAAAGCTACTAACAAATATTAAAAGCAATTAAAAGGGGAAATATCAACCTCTTGAAGAATAGTTGCTGCTACAAAATGACATAAAATGCTGATGGAAAATAGTTGCTAGGCTATTTTGAAAAAAAAGATAATTGTTTTGAAAACAGATAATTGCAATATTTTATAATGACAATAAAGGCAAACAAAATGTATATATATAGCCAATCAGCATTTTCACTGGCCACAATTTTGACATCAATATCATGGAGAAAAACTGCCATATAGATATTTTTATTATTATCTATATTATTTATTATTTAATATTATAATTTGGCAGCAGGTATATTAGGCTGTTGTCACTTTAAGACCTGACGCACAACATTATACTCTTACACATTCGTTTTCTTTCTCAGCAGTTTACGTTCACTTAAAACATAATTGACTGTGTTTATGTGAATACTCGCCAAGACCGGCATTTTGACATTATTTTGTGTTTTCGACTGTTTAAGCATAATAAGCAGTGAAAAGGAACTCGATTTAGTACTGAGAGTTGATGCGGGAATGTGCAGGAATGAGTAAAATTATGCACAATACATGCAATCCCATGCCTAAATTCAAGCCCTGTAACACCAACAATATTCATCCGGAGCAAATGAAACGAGGCAGGTTTGTGCGTTAACTCGCTGTCAGAGAGATGAGAGAGCGAGAAAGCACAGCTGGTGTCGTGCATCTATTCTGCAGAAAACGAGTAATATTGCAAGCGAGCGTTTCAGATATTTCAGCATCGATATGTATTAAAAAATTGATGTTTTTACAACACTACATTGCACTTAGTTGCATCTATCTCTTTAAGTCCTTGCACAGACCTCCTTGTGCATCTTTTTATAGCAAAATATTTGTAGCTGTATGTTTTAAACTCTTCTTCAAAAGGTAGACGATTCCCTTTTGAATAGCTTTAAAGTCAGCATGGAAGTCGAGATCAACATTTCTTCCCTATTTTGACAAATCTGAGTGAAACTTCAGGAACAAGAGCAAATGTAGGGCGGGGCTTGATTTTGTCTGTGGGGAATTGATTGGTTGGTTGTGGTTTGCTATTGGTGGATCTCATGTGAGTGACAGGTTTATATAGCTTGACAAACTACAGTTTTAGAACACAATTGCTTGTTGTGTCAAATAAACAGTAAATAAATCTGATGACCTTTAATTTTTAAGCATTTGCTCTACATTTGGTCCATTCAGCTGCCAAAACATAGAAAACATTTGCAAGGGAATAAATTGTAACTCTTCTGCCCTCTTGTCTTTATTGATTGTACTGAGGCGTGTCCTGGATTAATTACACTCAGATTAACTCAATCTGACTGTAGGTTTGTTTTTAAATACAGGCAATATATATATATATCTTCATTAAACAGTCATTTTATAAGTCAATTAAAGTGACTCATGAGACACTCAAGGATGTTTTACAGCATTTATAATTCCTGCCCCCGTCGTTCCCAAAGGCAGGTTCAGTTCGTTCATTTGAATATCCTCTTATCTATTAACCAGAGAAAGTTCTCTTCATCATAGCACGTTATCTTGACAAATGCGCCTCTTTTAGTCAGTGAACTGATCAATAAGCAGAAATCAGGTCGAGTAGAAATGATTTGCATTGGAATCAGGCTTATCTGAGGGTCGAAGCAGCTCTCAGTCCGCAGGTGGTTTCATTTCTCCGTCGGTGACAAGGGCGCCATCAATTACAGGAATCACAGTGAATTTATTCCCTCACCGTGCCTTCACTCGCCGAGTCGCTATTGATTAGAAGCAAAATGGAGACATTCAATTATGGGTAATTGGGTTTGATTAACATATGCAGTACGCGAGTCGCGCGCTCCACAGGGATGGCTCGTCTACAACAGCGACACGACGGTGGCTGATGTGACAAATACTCACGTAAGAGAGGCTTGTGACCTGTGCAGTACATTGATCAAACACACATCGCGCGCCTCCATCGTCCTGCTCTGCAAAGTTGAGTGTGCATTTTACAGAACTTAAAGAATATTTGCTGCGCAGCGCGCGGGATCAATAATTGAAGATGTGAACAGGATCAGTCATCGGGTTTATCGACACCGTGATTGAACTGAACACAAACTCGAGGCTCTTCAACCTTCACAATCTAAGCTTCCAATAAAACCAGCCCCAAATATAACAATACCCTTGCCAGAGACCACTTCTAAGATATAAAGGCATATAAAAACCATGAGAGATAAAACATATTTTTTTCTTTTGTTTTGCAAAATTAAGTCAATATTGCCAGTATAAATATTTCAGTATTTTAAATATTATATACAGTACTACTCTTCAAAAGTTTGTGGTAAGATTTTTAATGTTTTTAAAATACATTTATACTTTTATTCAGCAAGGACACATTAAATTTATCAATAGTGACAGTAAAACATTGATAGTATTACAAAAGACTTCTATTAGAAATAAATGCTGCTCTTTGGAACTTTCTATTCATCAAAGAATCATGAAAAATAAAAGGTAGCACAGATTCCACAGAAATCTGTTTTCAACAATAATCATTAATGTTTCTTGAGCAGCAAATCATCATATTAGAATGATTTCTGAAGGATCATGTGACACTGAAGACTGGAGTAATGATGCTGAAAATTCAGCTTTCATCACAGGAATAAATTACACTTTACTATATATTCACATAGAAAACAGCTATTTTACATTGTAATAATATTTCAGATTTTTTACTGTATTTTGATCAAATAAATGCAGCCTTGGTGAGCAGAAGAGACTTCTTTCCAAAATATTAAAGGGTTAGTTCACCCAAAAATGAAAATTCTGTCATTAATTACTCACCCTCATGTCGTTCCACACCTGTGAGACCTTTGTTCATCTTCGGAACACAAATTAAGATATTTTTGATGAAATCCGCGAGACTCGTCCATAGACAGCAATATAATCAACACTTTCAAAGGTCCAGAAAGGTACTAAAGACACCATTAAAACAGTCATGTGACTGCAGTGGTTCAACCTTAATGTTATAAAGTGATGAGAATACTTTTTGTGCGCAAAAACAAAACAAAAATAATGACTTTATTTTCTTACAACAATCTCTTCTCTGTCATTATCCTTACACAGGTAACGCAGTGAAGGCTTCCATGTTTACATCCGAATTTCGCTTCAGTATTGGCCAAAGCTGATCACGTGATCAGTACGACGCATGTGTGTGATGCTGACGCAGGAGTCGGCCAATAATGAGTCGCCGTTCTGACGTAGAATCTGGAAGCACTGGATGTAAACGTATGAAAATGACACATAAGAGAAGATATTGTTGAATAAAGTTGTTATTTTTGTTTTGTTTTTGCACACAAAAAGTATTCTCGTCGCTTCATAACATTTACCTTTGTAGTACCTTTCTGGACCTTGGAAGTGTTGATTAAATTGCAGTCTATGGACAAGTCATATACCTCTCAGATTTTATCAAAAATATCTTAATTTGTGTTCCGAAGATGAACGAAGATCTTACGGGTGTGGAACGACATGAGGGTGAGTAATTAATGACAGAAATGTAATTTTTGGGTGAACTAACCCCCCTTTAACAAATCCCTTGACCGGTAGCGTATGCAATATTTCATACATCGTTTGCAGTACTTCATGAGACTTTTTTGCTTGGACTCAAGTGACATGATTTGTCTGGTTTGTCGTTTGGTTGAGTTCATGACTCAGAACTCAAATCCACTGTCTCATCGTGTTTCTCTCTCTCTTATGCAGTCTTTCCCACTGGTTTTTTTTCCCAGCCGCGGCTGCTCCAGTCAGCAGATGATCGCCGCAGATGCCGAGAGCAGGTGTATGTATATTTCAGCAGCTCAGAGGCCGGACATGAAGCAACTTACAAGAGGACGCGGCACTCAGGAGACAAACACACCGAGTCGATCCTGGCATACAGATGCTGGCTGTTGACTCTCATTTGTCAGACTGTTTTCGCCTGGAGCCCATGAAAGGTCAACATGCATGTTCACGTGTTCCTTCGTCTGCTGGGAGAAATACTCAAAACCGCCGCAGTCATCCCACAGTTTTATTGAAACTCCATCAGTTAATGTCCCAATTCATAGGACAGTCACTTCATCTAAGGGTATGTTTACACAAAAACAAAGTACTAAAAATGGAAAAGTTGTTCCAAGTTTCATGTACAGACGACAACATTGTCAAATCGTTCCGCAATTTGAAATTGAGAACTTGACATTTTCAATCGGATCCACAAAAAACTATTAAAAACGCCGTATTTTGCCACCAGGCCAGTAGATGGCGATGTCACTTTGTAAAGAAACACACACGCCTATAGACTGAACGTGCAATACATATGCGCATGATGTCACAGTTTTCACAAATTTGCTACAGCAGTTCACTACAAGTTTTTTTTATTGTTTACATGGAGACGATGGTTGTCGTTTTCAAAAACTTGCACTTTTTAACCTGTTTTCAAACATTTGTGTTTTCAGGCCTCCAAATTAATGTCCAAAATGCATAAAAAGTTATAATTTTTTTGTTGAAAATGGTGTCATGTAAACACCCCCTAAAAAACTTGTGTGCTGTGGCCATTCATTTACACAAAACGCTGCCATTGTGGGAGCCTGAAAATGCAAGCTTTTGAAAACGTGTTTCAAAGTGCACGTTTTTGAAAACGCTACCATTATCATCCCGACATAAACTACAAAAACGCAAATTTGTGAAAACAGTGATGTCATGTGCACGTGTATTACGTGTTCTGTGTATAGGTGCATGTTTCTTTATAAAGTGACACCGCCATCTACTGGCCTGACAGCAGAATACAGCGTTTTTAGTCGTTTTCGTGGATCTGTGTGAACAGGGATCATTTTGTCTTCTGTACGCGAAAAAAAGCAAAGGAAAAACTTTTCCGTTTTTAGTACATCGTTATTGTGTAAACATACCCTCAGACATCTGAAACAAAACTAAATTCAGCTGGATAATGACACCACTGTCTCCTGTAGAGCTGCTTTAGCTAAAGTGAATTTGTTTCATTAATGAATTTTGCAACATTAACACTGTGATTTTCCTGTTTCATCAGTAAATGAAATATATATAATGCATTATAAAAGTATTTTAATGCGTTAATTATGTTGTGTAAGGCACTGTATGGATAATTGTTAAATAAAATAATTTAAAAATTATTTAAAATAATTATTCAATTATCCTTAATAATTGTAACCACAGTTATAATACACTATAATACCTCATTGTCACACCTTGAGAAAATATATTGCATTAAAACCTTGTTTCAGATGTAACAAGGAATCTGCAAATATTAAAATGCATTTTAAATGTGGTTGCAATTATTTATGAAAATATATAATCTATTACAATACACAGTATGAATACCTTTATAATGTATTATACATAAAGGCTACAAGTAAAGTGTTTATTAACTTTAAACAGGATTTTCTGAAGGAAATGTAAGTGGCGCTGTGTTTCAGTCATATAAAGAAGCTTTTCAACATCCAATCAACTGCACATTAAATGCCTGACTTACATTTTATCCCCCATTTAATATCATGTTACACATTAAGGAAGTAAAATTGGTAACACTTTATTTTGAATGTCCACCAACATTCATTCTGCTGACTATAAGTAACTTTACAAATATATGTCAACATATTCTGCTACCCTAAACCTTTTCAGTATACTAACAGTCTACTAATACTCTAATAAGAGTTAGTTGAGCCGATCATTTAGAAGCCAATCAAATATGATCCAGTTGTCTTTACCAGGTTAATTTGTTTTTTCTCCTCTGAGTGATTAGGCATTGTAACAGCACTGAGCAGGACTGTTCCTCAGTGAAATATTAAAGAGGGAATCTGAGCTCCGCCTGATGAATCTTGCAGTTGGTCTCTGTAATGAGCATGGGAGAGCTGGAGCGCCACAGGAAGAGTTTTCTAGTGTAGGCCGCCATCTCTGAGGAAACACTCAAGATTTGATGAGTTTGTGAGGGCGCAGCCGGCCGGAGCACTCAGTCTGCATGACTGTAAAACACAGTAAAAACTTCTTTAAGCTCTGCCTGCGGCCACACGCCAGCTGTTGCTTTATTCACACTGAAACAAGCTTTACATCCACCTGTACTCTGTTTGCTAGATTCAATCATGCAGTAGTTTTAGGAAATCAGCCTGAGTGAAAGAATGCTTGGTATACTAAGTGCATACTGCGCAGTATATATACTGCTTTTTAAAGAACGTGATTGTTGATTGATTGTTTATTAAGCTGCTTTGAAATGATCTGTATTGTATATAGCGCTATAGATATAAATGTCACTTGATATTCTTTTCTTCAGATATATGGCGTATCACACATTGTCACTATCAGGAGTGTCAATTGTTGCACATTAACACTTTACTTGAAGCCTTATATACAGTATATAGTATTATACAAGTATTTTAATGCATCAATTATGCCTTGTAATGCACATTCTAAACATGATATTGTGATATAAGTATAAATAAGTATAAATATTAGATAAAAAAAACAAACTTATTTCAGTAAGTTTTCTATAGGCAACATGTCTAATTTACATTAAAGGTGCCCTAGAACCAGTTTTTACAAGATGTAATATAAGTCTAAGGTGTCCCCTGAATGTGTCTGTGAAGTTTCAGCTCAAAATACCCCATAGATTTTTTTTAATTAATTTTTTTAACTGCCTATTTTGGGGCATCATTAACTATGCACCGATTCAGCGCGCGGCCCCTTTAAATCGCGCGCTCCCCGCCCTGCTATAATCAGGCATGTTTTTATATTTTCAAGAAGCTCAGAAATAATTAAGATTCTCCAACAAGTTTTAATCCCATTTTGTGTGAAATATTTCTTAATTTTCAGCAGCCAGATCAACACTTGAGGCTGTGCATTATTTTATCAAGAGTACATAGGCCTACTACAAAAATAGTAGTATTACCAGTGATGTGACCTCAGGAAACAAACAGCAAAAGTGCAGTGATGCAGCATTTGACAGTGTGATGGTTTGTTTTCTCAGACAACAGAACATGGAGACGAGAGACTCAAAAGTCCGCTTGAGTGTTTCATGTTTCTGGTTGGGTTGAAACAATAGCTGGGAGATGGACCCTAGAGAGGGAGGATTTATACAGCTGCTTGCTGAACACATTTATCAAACACATGCATGTAGACGTGTACAAACGCACACACACACTCACACAAACACGCAAATGCACACACACACACACACACACACACACACACACCTCAGCAGATAACAAACATAAGAGCTCTGATCCAAAACCCTACTAAAAGCATCAACACAAACTAGCCTAACCAATTTGGCCAAGTTGTGAAACTAGACAACCACTTTAGCCTAGATTAAGTTGTTTCTCAGCAGGGAGGAGTAAAAACATTGTGTTTTCATGCACTGGTCCAGATTTTGGGTTATCTGGCATTTCATGACATGTTCTTTCAGACTTTTGGAAAGAAAACATCCAAAACACACACTTTTGAGTGTTTTTGTTGTTACACTATCTATTTGCATCCTAAATCCATATCTTTAAAGGTGGTGAGTTTGAGTCAGAAATCTCCACTTCAGCAGATTTACATTCACTAAACTTTTCAGTTCATAGCTATATTCTGAAGGTTTGTTCATACATCATTCACCTGATTTATAGAACATTTTATTTCTAAAAACATGTTAAAGATTTATTTATTTTCTAGCTATTGACAGTATTTTCTGATTTAGGGAGTGATAAAAAGAGAAATCCGAAATCCCCTCAGTAAAAACCTACTGAAAACTAACAGTATAAAGTTTAAAATAGTTCAAAATGATTGAAAAGGGTCTATTTTACCTATTTTACTTTACTTTATTTTACTTAATATTCTCTATTTGAATAAACTGTGCATCATACTCATGAGAACGTCAGTTCACAGAGATGTCATCTACGTAGTTACCTCTGTAGGCAGCAGACAGCGAGGCAGCTCACTAGGTTTTGGACTGGAGCCTCTGTTTCTCTCCATGAGGCCAAACTCACACTGAGCGAAACCTACACTCTCTCCAGGAAGAGCTTCAGGTGATCTTTCTTACAAAGGAGCGCGACAAAGTGTCATCTTTGTGCGTGTTCACCTTTATCATGTGAAACCGTGAGCATTTCTCTCAGAAAGCCACATCACATGAATGCTGAACGAATGCATGAATGAATGAACGAATGCATGAATGAATGAATGAATGAACGAATGCATGAATGAATGAAGGCATGAGTGCATGAATGATTACATGAATGAATGAATGAGTGCATGAATGCATGCATGAATGAATGAACGAATGCATGAATGAATGAATGAACGAACGAATGCATGAATTAATGAATCAGTGCATGAATGCTGAATGAATGCATGAATGAATGAATGATTGAACGAATGCATGAATGAATGAAGGCATGAGTGCATGAATGATTACATGAATGAATGAATGAATGAGTGAGTGCATGAATGCATGCATGAATGAATGAATGCATGAATGAATGAATGACTGACTGAATGCATGAATGAATGCATGAATGAATGAATGAGTGCATGAATTAATGAATGAACGAATGAGTACATGAATGCATGAATGAATGAATGAATGAAGGCATGAGTGCATGAATGATTACATGAATGAATGAATGAATGAACAAATGAATGAATGAATGAATGAATGAATGAATGAGTGCATAAATGATTGCATGAATGAATGAATGAACAAATTAATGCATGAATGAATGAATGGATATGGAAACTATTCCGTTTTCTCCCAAAATGTATTTATGCATTATTTACGCATTTATGACCAAGAAATATGACCTGGACTTGCATGCAATGTGACCCATATAGATCCACAATTAATGTGAACATAATTCAGACAATTTAATGAGGAACGTTTGAGCTCAAACTGATCTTGTTAAATCTGTTCAAGGTCTGAAACATTGTTGAGATCTCTTCTGAAACTCATATGAGATTACTGGAGTCTTTTTGTCTTCATGAGAAACATTTGGAGACAGTAAAAATCTCTGTTTAATCTCAGTGATGTCTCTGCAGCACAAACGCACACGAGCGCAGTTAACCGTAAAGGGAACGAGCGCTCAGCTGACTCTGACGAAGGCACTGCTGCACAATGCATCATGGGAGCGTGTGGTCGCAGCGCAGATGACCCAGAATATTTTCTGCTGACATTCCTCGGAGGCGAGGAAATTTGTGTGCAAGCTAAAACTGGGTTACATAACATCATCCTAATATAGTCATGCAGGTAAGCTTTCAGAATGACTTATAAACAGAACAGACTTGCTCATTTCTCACAAACACAATCACTGCAATATAAAAACCCTCTGTGATCTAGTCAAGATATTGGCCTATTAGTGTTTATGTAAACAGTAGTTTAACGCAGATATTTCTGTATGGTGCCAAAGAAATCTAACAATCACACTGAACGTAACGTATGTTTGTTCAGTGTTAAAATACTTGTATCCCAGTGCAATATGAAAGTCTGTTTGCAATTCAGGGTTAAAAAGGTAAAATATATATATATGGAAAACAGTGAAAGCATATATGGAAACAGTCTCACATATTAAACTGGGATACTAGCAGGTATTTAAACATCAAACATATTTCCACACATTACCTTTAATGCGATTCCTTGGACAAAATGTTCTGGAAATTCTGGAAACAATTTATTTTTAAAGATTTGCAATTGCATTGACACTAATGCCCCCAAAAATACCAAAATACAATTAAATCCTATCCAAAAATGTCAACATTTAGCAATTCAATCAAATGATAAAATGAATTATAATTCAAAAGTTGTAAATAAAAAGTATGTTTTTCAAGAAAATACTTTTTCACTCTTCCTACTTCAAAATGTCCCAGTTAAATCAATGGGCCCTATTTTAACAATCAAATATACAAATAAATAATAAAACAAATATTGTGCCATTGACTATTGAGCAGGTTTCAGTTGGTCAATGGCGTAGTCTATTTCAGCTGCCTCAAAATAGTAACGCACCAACAATGTGCCTGAACACACCTCATTTTCAGAGCAGCACGCCCATGGGCGCACAAATGGGCGCAAATGCATTTGCTATTTAAACAACATGGCGCAGGACGTGAATAGGATAACTATGTCGGGCTGAAACTAGCAAAAAACACTTGCGTCGCGCCTGCGCCGCATTGCACCGGGTGTATGATAGGGCCCAATGTGTTACTGGCCGTTTCTTTGTAATTATGTGAAATTTATTAGCAATTTTTGAGTAAAAATTGTTTCCTAGCTTCTAGTAAATCCTACACCATTTTATTCCAGTGCAATAATTGTGAAAGAAAGAAAGATCAGATGATAAAGGGGTCCTATAATGCTCATTTACAGGTTCATAATTTTGTAATTTTGTCTACTTGAATATGTTTACATTTGATGTTCAAAAAAACTTCATTTTTGCAGCACCTGTTTTCACCCTCTGTCTTAGTTTTGGTTTCTTTAAACCCCTCCTTCAGAAAAGCACAGTCTGCTCTGATTGGTCGGCTGGATCAGTGTGCTGTGATTGGTCAAGCGCTTCGAGCATGTTTGGGAAATGTCCCGCCCCTTACCATAACTGCCAGTTTGAAACACATTACTAACTAACTCAACCAGGCCCCGCCCCTTTATTCTGCATATGAATTATTTAAATGAGGAATACTGTGACGTGTTCATTCCCAGAAGAAAACTCAGGCTTTATCATGCTCAAACAGCAACATTACACACTTAAGAAAGATGAACATGGAAAAAAGCATAATAGAAACCAACATGTGCAGGTAAAAACAACTAATGTTCCAGAGCGGAGAAACCTGCGGTTGGAGAGCGATTGGCCACAGACGTGCTCAGCAAGCGTTCAGGATGCGTCCCACAAGTGCATTCAAACAGGCCAGCAGAACTGTTGAAAGAGCAATAAATGTTTCAAGAGGAAGAGCTTTTAAAAACACATCCAGCAGCTCTGGAACTTAACTTAATAATTATTTAAAAGCTTGTGTACATGAGTGTGTTGCCACAATTTAGAGTCTGTGTGTGTTGTGTGTGTGTGTGTGTGTGTGTGGTTCAGAGAGAGAGATTGCAGTGTAATTGAATAGGACAGATACATGCACAGAAGAACAATTCCCCTCCTCCAATCCCATCAGCCCCGAGCATCATTACACACATGCCGTGTTCAGAAGGGAAAGACGGCTGCTATAATTTCCATTCAGAGAGACGGGAAAAGGCACTCTTGAGCGGCTCTGAAGCTGTGAAACTGCAGATCGGTGCTTAAAGCTCTTGCAGTGTTCGCTGCTTTTCCAGTGCTGCTGCATTGTATTGCATTTTGCCTTTTAGAGTAGTTGCAATTAACATATAATTTAAAGATAATAAAGGTCAGAGACCAGAAATATCTTAACATCAGAATCAAAAGTTACAGATGAAGACAGACATGCAAAATAAAGTGCATATTAAAAACAGGGGCGTCTGTCAACTGTTGATAATTAGGCCGATCTATCTTATGACATGTATGTGTGTTGTAGACGCAGCGTGACGCCGATCCTCATGTGCCGAGTACAAATATGGGAGCATTCCAGCACTCAGAAGCAGTGGGATGGGAAAAGCCGCTCTTGAGCGCTGCTTTGAAACTGTGAAGCTGCAGATTGGTGCTTAATCAAAGGTCTCATGGTGTTTGTTTATTTTCTAGTGCTGGTGAACACATTACAAAGACCATTAATTGCTCGGGCAGCCGCCCAACACTAACCGGCAGGGACAGGCGAACACTCCCTGCAAACATTCAGCCGATCAAGCATCATCCTCTCAGTGGAGAACGAGACGGTTACAGCGCTGCCACCGGCCTGGCCCAAGGGATCAACAGTCAGCCCGGATCCTCGTGTCGCACAAACTCATTCGCACACGCAGCTGTGGTAATGGATTTACAACACATGAACCTTTTGATCTGCTGATCAGTTTCCCAACAGCATTTTATCCCTTTAAAGTCAACCATTAATGACATTCAAGACCCATTTTACTTTAGCATTGCAATGCATTTATGAGTGAACTATACTGGGTAAATAAATCATGATTTGACTGCACTGTCCTCCTGAATTACTTGATTTTACTGCAGTAACCTTAATTATATTAGCCAGCATTAAATTTGTATTCGATTTCAAGGGAATGTATGAACTTGAGATAAAAGCATTTGACAAACACATAAGGGTAAAATGCATAAATGTAAAACTCGTTTGTAAAATGCATAAATGTAAAACTCGTGTAAAAATGCTGGATTACCTACAGCAACAGCAGCCTAAAGCAGTGACTAAATAGATAACTATTATTATCATTAACTAAAACTATTTTTAAAAAATCTTGAAATAAAATAAACATTAATGCATAGAGCAAGTAGGAGCCAGGAGGTGGAGCAAGTTATGATATTTTGTTAAAAAATTAAAAAGAAAAAACATCAATAGTTTAGAATAACATGGTGATAAAGTAAACAGGGCTTGATTTCATGTTGATTTTAAATCTGGATGGAGATGTATATGAATTTAACTTTTAAATGTTCACATTTCAAATAAAAAATGAGCATTTTTGTATTGTAAGACAATATCTGGACTTAAACAAGCAACATGTAGTATACTATATGTTTCTACACTATATATCAACGATATAGTACTGTAAACCTGAATAAGTTTGGGGAAAAAATTTGAGGCAATCCATTTTTAAAGGGTTAGTTCATCCAAAAATGATATTTCTGTCATTTATTACTCACCCTCATGTCGTTCCACACCCGTAAGACCTTCATTCATCTTCGGAATTCAAATTAAGATTTTTTTAATGAAATCCGATGGTATCTGATCCACATGTCATTGCCAGAAAGGTAGATAAAAACATGGTTAAAACAATCGACGTGACTACAGTGGTTCAACCTTAATATTATGAAGCGACGAGAATATTTTTGTGTGCACAAAAACAAAACAGAAATAACAACTTTATTCAACAATTTGAACCATTGTTATGACTCATATGTAGTGAACTCAGTGCAGGCTTCTGTGTTTACGTCCGAATGCCGGCTCATTATTGGCCGGATCCTGTGTAACTCTCCAAAGACCCACATTAACAGAAACTCTTCTAAATTAGCATAACAAAACATTAATCACTACTAAATATCCCACTTAACATTAATCTTGCACAAAAAACATTATTTAACACTTAATGTCAGCATTTACTCTCCCTTTCGAGTGCCATGGGCAAAGCATGCTGCGAAACGGAAATCCCAGCCCAGTTTCAGTTAAACTTAAGTTTGTCTAAATTAAAAGAACTAAGTTCATTAACAATGAAATAGTTCAGCTTACTTACAATATATCAGTTCTGTGAACTTGAAAGAAAAAGAAAGTGCTCGTAAAAATTAATTTGACTGAACTAATCTAATTTAAGTTTGTCCTACTCAAACCAATGAATTATTTTGAGCGTTAGTTGAAACAGTTGTCATTGCATAATGCAGTCTGTTTCACAAAAAATATATATATATATATAGCATGCAGCAAACTGAAGTATGTACTGCACAGTATTCACTAAGCCATTCTCAACTATTTCCTGCTGCTACAGTATGTATTTTTTTAATTAAAAACAGTCCAATGCATTTTATGTCTTTTCAGTAAATGTATGAATGACTGAAGCATAAAGCATGTCTGCTATTTTCATGACAGCTGCTTTGAAATCGGAGAACGAGCGAGGTTCGCTTGTGGATTGCTTTACTAAAATGGACCCTTTTCTCCCACTTCTGGGTGGCTGCAAGCCTGGGAAGATAATTTGTTATTATTAGTGAAAGCAGAATTGTGTTTTTACGCTGTTTTCATGTCACACCAAACACAGAATTGCCTTTGGGGCTGAAGCTGCAATAAAGATAAATTAGAAATAGATTGCAGAAACTGTTTCCATCCATAACAGTGACTTTGTTTTATTTCATTTTGTCGGAACACTCACTAGGTTACGTTCCCTCCTCCGCACTTTCAGACTGGAGGTTTTTCCTCTCTGTACATTGTCACGGTTGCTGCGTGAGCCCTGTGGGCTTCATCAAGAGGCGCTCTGCAGAAACGCTGCGTTTCGCATTAATCAGCGCAGTCGCACGTTCTCTCACAGGTACCGCTATCGCGCCGCTCGCACCAATTACACCCGCGCGGCCCGGGCTGCCGTCCGTTCGGGGGGCCACATGCCATGAGGACGCCCTCGGCCAATCGGAAGGCAGCTTGAAGCACAGGGGGTTCCTCTACAGTCACCTGACCGCTGTGTAGGACACAAGAGGACACTGGGAAGGACGGTGTGTTTGAGCTCGTCTGGGGAATGGGATAAAAATACTGAGCTGACAAGCCAATTAATCAGCTTTCAGGGCACTGCGGTGTAGAGCATCCTCCAAAGGGCACCAGGACACTGTCTCTTTAAGAAGAAACCACTCTGATGCCGATGGTTTTGCTTAGCTAATGTGAATTACGCTATTAAAAATAAAGGTTCCAAAAGAGGGTTTTGCAGCAATGCCATTAGAAGAACTGGGTTTCCCAAAGAACCTTTCAGTGAACCATTTTTAAAACCTTTTCAAAAAAAAAAAAAAAAACTTATTTTCTCAGAATTTTGACTTTTTTCTCAAAATTGTGAACTTTTTCCAAAATTGTGACTTTTTTTCCTCATAATTGCTACGTTTTTTCCTCAGAATTGCGACTTTTTCAAAATTGCGACTTTTTTTTCTCAGAATTGCAATGTTATTTTCTCCAAATCAACTTTATTTTCTTCGAATTTTCTCAGAATTGCCACTTTTTTCCAGTATTGTGAACTTTTTCAAAATGGCAACATTTTTTTCTCAGAATTGCAATGTTATTTTCTCAGAATCTATTTTATTTTCATTCTCTCAGAATTATTTTCTCAGAACTGTGACTTTTTCTCAGAATTGTGACTTTTTCTCAGAATTTTGACTTTTTTTCTCAAAATTGTGAACTTTTTCCAAAATTTTGACTTTTTTCCTCATAATTGCAACGTTATTTTCTCAAAATTGCGACTTTTTTCAGTATTGTGAACTTTTTTCTCAGAATTGCGACCTTATTTTCTCATAATTGCAATGTTATTTTCTCAGAATCTATTTTATTTTCACTCTCTTTTAGAATAATTCTCTCAGAATTGTGACTTTTTTCTCAAAACTATAACTTTACTTTAGAATTGCTACCTTATTTTCTCAAAATTGTGACTTTTTTCAGAATTCTGAACTTTTTTCTCAGAATTGTGAACATTCTTTCAAATTGCTACGTTTTTTCTCAGAATTTTGACTTTTTTCTCAAAATTGTGAACTTTTTCCAAAATTGTGACTTTTTTCCTCATAATTGCAACGTTATTTTCTCAAAATTGCGACTTTTTTCAGTATTGTGAACTTTTTTCTCAGAATTGCGACATTTTCTTATAATTGCAATGTTATTTTCTCAGAATCTATTTTATTTTCACTCTCTTTTAGAATAATTCTCTCAGAATTGTGACTTTTTTCTCAAAACTATAACTTTACTTTAGAATTGCTACCTTATTTTCTCAAAATTGCGACTTTTTTTCCCCTCAGAATTGTGACTTTTTTCCACTCAAAATTGTAACTTTCTTTTAGAATTGCAACCTTATTTTCTCAGAATTGTGACTTTTTTCAGAATTCTGAACTTTTTTCTCAGAATTGTGAACATTCTTTCAAATTGCTACGTTTTTTCTCAGAATTGCAACGTTATTTTCTCAGAATCAACTTTATTTTCTTTATTTTCTCAGAATTGCGGCTTTTTTTCAGTATTGTGACCTTTTTTCTCAGAATTGCAACGTTACTTTCTCCAAATCAACTTTATTTTCTTTTTTCCAGTATTGTGAACTTTTTCAAAATGGCAACATTTTTTTCTCAGAATTGCAATGTTATATTCTCTGAATCTATTTTATTTTCATTCTCTCAGAATTATTTTCTTAGAACTGTGACTTTTTCTCAGAATTGTGACTTTTTCTCAGAATTTTGACTTTTTTCTCAAAATTGTGAACTTTTTCCAAAATTGTGACTTTTTTCCTCATAATTGCAATGTTATTTTCTCAAAATTGCGACTTTTTTCAGTATTGCGAACTTTTTTCTCAGAATTGTGACCTTATTTTCTCATAATTGCAATGTTATTTTCTCAGAATCTATTTTTATTTTCACTCTCTTTTAGAATAATTCTCTCAGAATTGTGACTTTTTTCTCAAAACTATAACTTTATTTTAGAATTGCTACCTTATTTTCTCAAAATTGTGACTTTTTTCCCCTCAGAATTGACTTTGTCTCAGAATTGTAACTTTTTTCCCCTAAAAATTGTAACTTTCTTTTAGAATTGCAACCTTATTTTCTCAGAATTGCGACCTTATTTCTCAAAAACCTTTATTTTTAAGAGTTTAGGAAACCTAGAAATGCTTCTTTAGTATTTGAACTGTCTTAATCCACTTCCTAGTTCCCTATAGCATAACTATGAACTCTAACCAGGGCTGAAGGCTGAATTACGAGGCTATGCATTAAAAAAAAGCTGCCATTTATTAACAACATCACTAATGACTGTTATCCTTCTGGTATCTCTTTTTTCAGCAACATCATCATTAGTGTTTATAGGTATTTTTGTCAAATTGTCTTTTCTTGTACATATTTCATATGTTTGGATAGACCCCATGTACTGTATACCATACAGATATATTGGCATTATCTAAAATGTAAAGCTTTTATGCATGAACAACTTCAAAGATACGTAAAATATTCACATTATAGACTGTCAGTATAGCTATATACTTTTTTTTATTTCAGTCCAAACTTACAGAAATGTATACGCACACAGAATACCTATGAATACAGATGAGCGGACAGATGTTAGTACAGTGACATTATGAAATATGCACTTGTCCTCCATTTCCGATGACTTGAGAGATTGAAGACGACATGACAACCTCTCTGCTAAGTGAATATAATGAGCAGCTGATGCTTGATGGCTTTTACGGTTCATTCCGTTTTTAGGAAGTGAACGTTTGAGTGCACTAAAACGATTCTGACAATGGGACAGCCCTAGAATGACGACTCCCTCAGCAGTGCACTCACTACACAGAACTGAGCTACAAGATCTCATAAAATAAAGTACTTCAACTACAGTCAAGCTACCCTTTCAGAAAAGTAGTGAACTACAGTACAAGCTACTGAGATTCACTAAATAAAGGGGCGGGGCCTGGTTGAGTTAGTTAGTAGTGTGTTGAAACTGGCGGTTATGGTAAGGGGCGGGACATTTCCCAAACACACTTGAAGCGCTTGACCAATCACAACACACTGCTCCAGCTGACCAATCAGAGCACATTGTGCTTTTCAGAAGGAGGAGACAGGAACTAAACAGAGCGTTACTGACAGACTGGGAAGAGAGGAGCTGCAAAAATGGAGAATATGAGGAAAATAATCAACATTCAAGCATGAAAACCTGTTCTAGTAGAGCCCAAAAACAACATCAGGATCATTTTATATATATACTCTGACACTCTTACTCATATACTCTTCAAAAGGACTTAAAAATCATTTGACAACCCTAGTGGTGTCTCTCTTCCTGGACGTTGCACATACTGCTGAACCCGGGATGTGAGGATCGAGACACACCCTTTGACTCCCATCCATCCGTTTCTCGCCCTCCCTTCTTTATATTCTCAGCCAAACGGCTCTTTGCATTCAAAGAGTGAAGCTGATGGGAAATCTTGAGCACTGCTCAAGTACTGGCTGAAATCAATCACCTGTTTCACATTCAGGGCGAATTTTAAGAGGGCCGGGAAAAACCGACAGCCGGCTGAAAAATCCAGCACTGCCGCTTGTGCTTCCATCGCGGCGTCTCCCCTGTCAGCGGCGCTCCCCGAACGAGCCCCTGAAATAAATGAAAGCAGTTCCACTCTGCTGACTGTTGCTGCCTCTATTCCCAGGCTTGATTTAGTGCCACTTTTTTCTTAATGGACTGTTTGTGAGCCTGGCTTCAGACCCGCACGAACCCACCAATCACGACACGCTCGCCGCCGCTGCAACAGGAAAGGTTCCGCTGACCTCGGAGACGCTTCACCACGGCAGCTAAACACGCAGTGTTTGTTAGCGGTCTGCACCGCAGGGGAACGTTATTAGCATGAAATGACACGTATGATTACTGTTCTTTTGTTTCAGCTCTCTGTTGCTGCTGGCTCCTTCTCAAACTACTGATTACAGTGGCTTCTAGCAGTGCAGTCGTGCGGTGTAGCGGTTAACATGGATGGTTGCTGGTTTGATTCCTGCAAGCAGAAAATGGTCGACTTGAGCTCCTACTATGACAACTAATGTCTGTCCATTTTATTTCTCATTTTTAGTAAAAGAACTAATAAAAAAAGTGTAAATGTTCAGCTTGAATGCAATGTAATCACTTGCATAAAAGGGTCTGCCAAATGTTGCCAAAGTTGACAGCTAAATAATAACTCAGTTAAGTCTGATTTAGATTTGAATATTCAATACAGACTTTAATCTATTCAGTATTTTTTAACATGCATTATGATTGCTTTTTCTCATATGATTCTACAAAAAAACAAAAAAAACTTCTCCAAACGGTGTTTCATCCTTAAAACATTCATCACATGTCTGATCATGGCCTTGATCAGCCTTCAAAAGGATTCTGGTATAATGTGCGATGGTGCGGACGTTTGATATTGTGTGTGATGGTATAATGACTTTTTGACTTTTTGGAGAAAAAGATGGAAAGCCTTGGACATGCACAACAAGGTATCTCGACTTAATTAATGTTGAACTTATTACTAAAACTTAAAACAAAATAAATAGAAAATTTGGGGGAAAAAACTTGGAGAACACTGATCCACCTTAAATTGCATACTTAAAGAGCATTTTTTTTTTTTAAAAAATCCATGCTTAAATTGACCCTTCGCCAGGAGTTTGATTGACAGGCGATCTAACCAATCATAATGCCAAATCCACCATTTTGTCCGACAAAGCAGTCAGGAGTAACCTCGATGGACTTGAACTTGAAAAATGGTGTGTACTGATGTCTTTCTGCAATTGAAACAACATTCCTTCTGATGTTCATTCATGTTTATTTGATGCTATAAATTAACTAGTAGGAAGAGATGATCGGTTCACGAGCCGCTTGAGCTGAGGCGCTACAGCGATCTGTCACGACACATTAAAGATTTATATTAAAGTATTAGTATTTATTGTTTACATTTTTCTTAAAAATGACAAAATTTGAAATCTGAGACTTTGTTTCATATCAAAAGTAACCTGCTCTGTGTTGTTTATTGACGCGTTGTCAGTGTCCTTTTTGCTCCGTGACGTATTTTTCACTGCGTGAGAATGATGTGTGGTGAGAGATCTGCATGGATTGTCGGACGTAGCAACAGTAACTAAAGGGGGCGGGTCTTTGCGAACGGTTAATTCCATTAAAAAAATCTGTAATTAATGTGCATAAAAAAACTTTAAATTCACACATGCACAAAAAAACACACATCCATACATTTTTTAAAAATTGCATTAAATTGCATTAAAGGGGTGGTTGATTATGATTTGACTTTTTTAACTTTAGTTAGTTTGTAATGTTGCTGTTTGAGCATAAACAACATCTGCAAAGTTACGACGCTCAAAGTTCAATGCAAAGAGAGATGTTTGCTTTTAAAGAATGCTCTGTTTAAAGACTACAACAAATGACTGGTAGGGACTACAATGAGCTTCTTCCTGAGTTAGTGACATCACAAACCCTAAAATGTACATAAACCCTGCCCCCAAGAACACACAACAAAGGGGGCGGGGCCATGTTGGGCTGCTTTAGAGAAGAGGAAGAGTTGTTGTAGTAGAGTGTTGCTGACATGCCGTCATTTTACGCCGGACTGCTTCACAAACGAGGGTCAATTCAATGAAAAAAGATTAACATGACGTCACATGCTAGTGGATGAGTTGAATCAACTCCACAGCAACTACATAAATTTATCCACTAACCATTCAGAAACATCCAGTTTCATTCTAAAAGTTGTAACTTCTTCCTGAGTCTCTCCATCAGTGTCGACTCCGGTTTGAACAATGTAAGGCTGAACACCGTTACTGACAATCCTCATTTTGGCTGCGTGAGATTCTCCAGCTTTGTTGTTGTTGAGCTGTTAAAGCTCCGCCCTCTTCTGGAAAGGGGGCGGGAGCAGCAGCTCATTTGCATTTAAAGGGACACACACAAAAACGGTGTGTTTTTGCTCACACCCAAATAGGGGCAAATTTAACAAGCTATAATAAATGATCTGTGGGGTATTTTGAGCTGAAACTTCACAGACACATTCTGGAGACACCAGAGACTTACATTACATCTTGTGAAAGGGGCATTATAGGTCCCATTTAAAAAGCACAAATCAATGCTTAAATTGCATTAAAAACACCACCACCACCACCAAATGTTGACCCAAAAAATGTTCCCCTAATTGAAGAATCACACATTCATGTATAGTGTTCCTCCTGGCACACGTGTTATCGCCTCAGCCATTGATTTGTATCCTTTGGTAATTGCCATTAACACAACAAATGCTCTTTCTTGTAAGTCTCTTTGGCTGTTAAGGGGCTGCCAAAAACACAAACGTAAATGTAAATAAAATTCAATTAGCATCTAGCTCCAGCATGTACCGCGGTTCTCAGTGTTTACTCTGGTAAGCTGCTCCAGTCTGGGTGGCTGCCAGTGCTGCTTAATTGCACAGGGATCGTTTTGAGTAATTAGGCAATCGGAATATCCACTAGTTTTAAATAAGGCAAAGAACTAATCTCAGCCGCCAGCCAGTGCTCTGACAGAGGAGATGTCGGATCGCTAGACTCCCTCGAGTGCCGCTTTAAAGGCCTGTCACTGAGAACTGTTTGTTTTGAACGATGTGCATCTTACAGCCTCACACGTTATCAGGTAACACATGAGACCGCTGGTTTGGTAGTGACACACATTCACAGGCTTATTCAAACATCTCACGACCTCTCCTGTCTGCAAGCTAACATGGTTTAGTCTCCTCTGTGTATCGAATATTTCCAGATATCAAACCCTGAGGGAATCGATGGCATCTTTCCATATGTCTGTTTAGATACTTGTGGAATTCACTATGAATGAATTGAGTCTGCTTGATAGTGTTTCTTTCAAAGGAAATACAGGTGAAATCAGGCAACAAATAGTGCAACATTATGCTGATCTTCCTGAAAAATAAGTCTACTTTACATGCAAAGGAGGTGTGTGTATGTGCTGAAAAAATGGCAAGGTCTTCATTTAAATAGCCACGCTTTTCATAAATAAATAAATGAATAAAATACTTTAAAATAAATAAAATAAAATACATTAAATTAATAAATAAAATACCTTAAAATAAATAAAACACCTTAAATTAATGAATAAAATACTTTAAATACAATAAATAAAATACCTTAAAAGGAATTATTAAAAAATCTGAAAATAATAAATAATTAAAATGACTAAAATTAATAAATAAAATACCTTAAAAATAATTTAAAATAAATAAATAAAATACATTAAAAAAACACATTATGATGTTAAAAAATACAATAAATTAAGATAAATTAAGTAAAATAGCTTTAAATAAACAAACAAATAAAAATACTGTAAAATAAATGAACTACCTTAATAAATAAATAAAATACATTAAAATAAATAAATGATAAATAGATAAAATTAATAAAAATACCTTAAAATAAATCATTAAAATAACTTAAATAAATTAATTTTATTTATTAATTTATTTAAGTTATTTTAATTATTTATTTTAAGGTATTTTTATTAATTTTATCTATTTTATTTATTTATTAAGGTAGTTCATTTAATTTACAGTATTTTTATTTGCTTGTTTATTTAAAGCTATTTTACTTAATTTATCTTAATTTATTGTATTTTTTAACATCATAATGTGGTTTTTTAATGTATTTTATTTATAAAATACTTAAAATAAATAAATAAATAACTTAAATAAAATAAAATACCTTGAAACTTATATTAAATACAATACCTTAAAAATAAAATAAAACACCTTAAAATAATTAAATGAAATAAAATATCTTCAAATCAATAAACAAACAACCTTAAAATAAATAAATGCAATAAAATAGCTTTAAATAAATAAACAAACAAAATTCCTTAAAATAAATAAAATACCTTAAATAAATAATTAAATAAATAAAGGAAAATACCTTAAAAATAAAAAAAGTAAATACCTTAAAATAAATCAATGAAATAAAATACCTTTAAATAAATAAATGATCAAACATTACAAAAAATAAATAGAAATAGGCCTACCTTAATATAACATCATTATCCTGAGGAAAATTAAGGCATCTTTCCATATGTCTATTTAGATACTTAAGGGATTGGCCAAGAATGAATTGAGTCTGCTTGATAGTGTTTCTTTTAAAGGAAATTCAGTTGAAACCAGGCGGTTAATCGTGCAACGTTAACGGTGCCAGTCAAATAATGTTGATTTTACTGAAAAATAAGTCTAATTTACATATAAAGAGGCGTTTGCACTGAAAGAGAATGACAAAGTCTTAATTTAAATACTCAGGTTAAAGTTACCGCTCACAAAAGTGATGCAAAAGTTTTCTTGGCAGTGACCGAAATGCTATTTTTTCCACAACAAAGCTTATAAAACTCAGAATCTGAATCACTATGGATCATTCCCCCAGCTCTTCCGTGTTGAAGGGTTTGTTTGGATAGTTCAGATTAGCATGTGTGCGTTAAAATGCTTAACTGCATGAATAACCTCACAAACGAAACCCCGGCACGCTGTGCTAACAGTGAAAACCTCTGTGATGTAAATATGAGAGACACGTGACCTGCGCTCAGAGCAAACAGTTGACACGCATGCTAATAGCTAATTATGAACTATGGGGATTTATTTACCTGGAAAAGCTATTAGCCTCCCAAGACCTCCATAGCCATCATCACCAAATTAACTTCCCTGTACAGCTTGAGGGAGGAAGAGCGAGACGGAGAGAGAAAGATCCTGCTGGAAAAAGAAAAGGAAAAAACAAGAGCAGTTTGGACAGGTTTAAATTACAAGATGGACTTAAAGCTGCAGTGTGTCATTTCTGCTCCATGAGTGAAACCAAACCTGACCTGTTTTCGGTTTGTTTCAGTGGCCTGACTTACAAATAAATAAATAAATAAAATACCTTAATATAAATAAATATTGTGATAGAAATTAATAAAAGTAAATATATTAATGAATAAATAAATAAATAGAAATACCTTAAAATAAATAAAATATCTTAATATAAATAACTTTTGTGATATAAATTTATATATATATATATATATATACACCTTAAAATAAATAAAATACCATAATATAAATATATATATATATATATAAAATAAATTATAACAATAAATAAATATATATATATATATATATATATATATATATATATATATATATATATATATAATATATAAAAAACTTAATATAAATAAAGTAAATAAATAGATAAAGAAATAAATGCATGAATAAATGTAAATAAATTAATGTATAAATAAATAAATATATAAAAAATAAATAAATGCAAAAATAAATTAATAAATAAGATAAATGCATAAATCATTGCATAAAACAATGAATAAGTCAATGCAGAAATAAATAAATAAATAAATCCATAAACAAATGCACAAAGAAATGCACAAATAAATATACGTATGTAAATAAATAAATGGATAAACAAATGTATAATAAATAAATAAATAAAAATAAATGCATGAACTAATAAATACCAATATTTGGGTTTGTGGTTAGTCAACCTGTTTTGTCTAAACAATAGAAGACAGAAAAAAGGAAGCTAGTTTGAAAACAATTCAATTATCATCATCATTATAATAAAATTCTGTTTACTTTTGCTAGTTGTGAAGAAACTAAACACTGCTACTTGGTAAAAAGAAAAGAAGGAATAAATCATTCGATAACGAAAAATCTGTCATCTTTTACTCAGTCTCATGTCGTTCCAAACCTGTAGGACTTACTTTTTTCTGTAGAACAAGAAGAAGAAAATTAACATGAGAATGAATTGAGAAAGATCTGCTTACTATAGCATGCTACATTGTGACCTATTTACATTGTTTAATCATCATCTGGGAAATTAAAAAGGTTATTTGGCATTTTTCAAGGTTGAGGTCATGTAGAGCGTATTGCATTGTGGGATACAATATCTCATGCAGTGTGCTTTTTAGCAAATAGTCATCCGGGTATTCTATGCATGCTCAATTTTCACACGATTTCTTGGTGTGAACTATCCCTTTAACTGGTTCTTCAAGGTGGTCACCAGTTGAACTAGCTGGTCTTTGTTAGGGTTTTTTCAGCACTAGAGAGAAGGGGAAAAAGTAAATGATGGAGAGAGAAATTTCAAGAGCGATAAAGAGATAGAAAGAGAGCGAGCGGCGCTGAGGGAATGGGCTCTTTGAGGCATGACTGCTTCAGGTAGCTGAAGGTGTCAACCGGGCTGAAGCAAGTCCAGACAGGGCCATTATCTCTGATCCCTCCTGACCGAGCGCAGATCCACGGAGGGAGAATTTAACCCACCGTGGTGATTTCATTTCTCTACGTGACTGATTATTTCCCTGACTGAACAGTCCTGTCAAAAGTCCTTTGGCGCTATAGCGGACATATTAAGAAGATCGATTTCCACCGGACACCCCGAGGCGCCAGACCTCAGGACCACTTAACACCTGCGTGTGAGCGGACGGGCCGTGTTTTACCTGTAACCTTGATGTCAAGCTGGAAGAAAGGCTATTTGGAAACAAGAGCGCAGCTTGAGGAGGCTTTGATTTAGATCCTTCAACTTTCACCTGCTATCTTGGATTATTGTGAAGTGTGCTGCACTCCAAAAAAAAAAAAAAAGTATTTATGTCTTGAACACAATAGTAACACACAAATCACACACTTATCCACCTATATACACACTCAAGGTTGGATCCACCTGATTGCATTTGATTTTTCAAATACAGTTGTGGATGTGACAGATAAAAGAGTGTGATGCACTTCTGTGCCACTCTGTGCCCGTATCAGCGCTTAAAACCTCCCGTCCAAAATACTGCGTGTAAATATTTGATGCTGCTGCAGCTCATTCTGGGTTCTTCTGGAGAGTTCAGTTCTCTGTGTGCGCTTCAGTTGTGACGCCGCGGCCCGAGCACTCCACGCTAAAAGCTACAAGTTACAGAAAGACAAATACAAGGAAATGGCTTATGAATTAGAAATCATACCATGTGCAGTAAAAGCACATGTCTCGTCATCAGCTCAGATTGTGTTTTTTATGTGGCATTCGGAGCAAATGCTCATGAACAGCTGTGTGACACGTCCTCTCAACACGTGTGGATTAACAAATGCAATGCAAACACTTTATGAATGCATGCAGACACACTTGGACGGACGGAAAGATAGATGGAAAGATAGCCGGATAGACAGAAAGGCAGACAGATGGATAGACAGACAGATGGAAGGATAGACAGACAGACAGACAGACAGACAGATAGACGGACGGACATGGAAAGATAGACGGACGATAGACAGATAGACTGACAGACAGATAGATAGATAGATAGATAGATAGATAGATAGATAGATAGATAGATAGATAGATAGATAGATAGATAGATAGATAGATGAAAATATAGACAGACAGGCAGACGGATGGATAGATAAACAGACAGAAGGACGGATAGACGGACGGACATGGAAAGATAGACGGACGGACGGATAGATAGACAGATGATAGATAGACAGATGGATAGAAAGATAGACAGACAGACAAAAAGGCAGATGGAAGGATAGACAGACAGACAGACAAACGGACGGATGGAGGGACGGACAGAAAGATAGACGGACGGACAGACAGACGGAAAGATAGACGGATGGATGGAGGAGCTGACGGATGGATAGATAGACAGACAGACAGACAAACGGACGGATGGAGGGACGGACAGAAAGATAGACGGACGGACAGACAGACGGAAAAATAGACGGATGGATGGAGGGGCTGACGGATGGATAGATAGACAGACGGAAGGATAGACAGACAGACAAACGGACGGATGGAGGAACGGACAGAAAGATAGACGGACGGACAGACAGACGGAAAGATAGACGGATGGATGGAGGGGCCGACGGATGGATAGATAGACAGACGGAAGGATAGACAGACAGACAGACAAACGGACGGATGGAGGAACGGACAGAAAGATAGACGGACGGACAGACAGACGGAAAGATAGACGGATGGATGGAGGGGCCGACGGATGGATAGATAGACAGACGGAAGGATAGACAGACGGATGGATGGACGGACAGACGGACATGGAAAGATAGACGGATAGATAGACAGATGATAGACAGACAGATGGACAGATAGACAGACAGATAGATAGATAGATAGATAGACGGATGGAAAAATAGACAGACAGATAGGATAGATAGACAGACAGACAGACAGATAGACAGAAGGACGAAAAGATAGACAGATGGACAGACAGACAGACAGATAGACAGACGGACTGACGGATGGAAAAATAAACAGACGAATAGATAGGATAGATAGACAGACAGACAGAAGGACGGAAAGATAAACAGACGGACCGATAGATGGGTAGATAGATAGACAGACGGACGGACAGATGGACAGACAGTCAGATGAACAGATGGACAGATAGAGACAGACAGATCTTTTCCAGTACTTTATTCTTCTGTCTGTGTTTATTTCATCTGCTGTAATTTCTTTATTTCCCTCCAGGGTTTAATAAAGTTTGATCTTTTCTTCTGACATCCTCACATAACAATCCTTTACGACTTAAATAGAGCATTAAAACGTGCAACATACAGGCAAAGAATCTGCCTCACATTTCATCAGCACAGGAGAGGTTATCGGCTCCCGCTTCCCAAAATAATGGAGTATTGTGGCGAGCCATGCCTGTTTTCGAGGGGAGATTCATGAACGTGTTTGCTTTACCGCAGCCAGAGGCCTCAGGGACGCGTCGCTCTGACAGAGACAAAGTGACAGAAGAGTGAAGAGGACTCTGGGAACAGAGGGAGGGTTTGCGGGGACTCGTGTAGTGTCAGATCAACGGCTCTGTGATCAACGGCGGGCCCTCGGACCCCTCACCCGTCTCGCGCTCGGGTACGTGCAGACGCTTGGTCAAGAAACAGCATGATCAACTTCCACACTAAAGCCCTCCGGAAACGGCAGATGAAGCCAAGTGGAACGAGAGACATTTACGCTGTTTGGACAGAGCCGGGGGAGATTCGTCCTCCCAGGTGCTTGATACTGTGTGTTTTTCACTCTAAACTGAAGGATTTTTCTCTCACAGTGACAAAGCTGTTCCAGTCATCGCCCGAGGACCTGGTCTTACATGACATGGCCTCTTTTCTTTCTCTCGCCATCAGTTTCCAACCGGTTTTCAATATGCTGTTTCTTCCTACATACTCCCAACTCTCATTTTTTCTTTGCCAGTCAACTATTAACTGTCATTTATTCACTATTAGCAAAAATTACGGCTCACACTATCAGAATGTGTCATTTTAAATGGCAAATCACATGTTCTCTGAAACAGATTACACTACAATAAAGGAAAAATGAATTAGAATAATAGCCTGGCAGTTTCCAAAAACACCAAAAAATAGAATAAAGTGTAAATAGATTCTGTGATTACAATTTTTACATGTTCAATAAACGATTAATTTCTCTTGTAACGATGATAAACATGATTTTATGCAGTGAACCACTTAGAAACTATTAAACCAACTATATTTTAACAAAATATATTGAATTGCAATTGCAATGAAGATAATGCATAACGGGTCTGAAAGGCATATAAACATTCAAAGTTTAAAGATTTCAAACCAATGAATAAAGTGAAAACTATAAAATATATACAAAAAAAAAACATTGCAAATGCAATTGAACTTCATACAAGTTCACGTGTGTTTTTGATATCAGAATATGAGGATGTGATTCCATCAGAGATCTCTACAACCTCTCAAGGTGCAACTGTGGAAACCCAACTCATTATGTAGAAAACGCTCACGCTCCCTTCAGTCTACCGGAGTATGTTGATTTACCTTTATCAGCTGATAATTCTGATTATGTTCAAGATGGACACATTTCTACCATAGCTCTCCTTAGAGAAAACCTAGTGATCAGGTGTTTTCTCATCTGAAGTGAGCAGTGTTGGGAGTAACGCATTACAAGTACCATGCATAATGTAATCAGATTACTTTTTAATGTAAGGAGTAAAGTAACGCATTACAAGTAACATGCATTACGTAATCAGATGACTTTTTCTGTGTTACGAGTATTGCATTACAAGTAACTTGTATTACATAATCAGATTACTATTTTGATGTAACGAGTAAGGTAACACATTACAAGTAACATGCATTACGTAATAAGATTACTTTCTGATGCAAGGAGTTAAGTAACGCATTACAAGTAACATGCATAATGTAATCAGATTACTTTTTGATGTAAGGAGAAAAAACGCATTACAAGTAACATGCGTTACGTAAACATTACTTTTTCGGTGTTACGTGTAATGCATTACAAGTAACTTTTATTACATAATCAGATTACTATTTTGATGTAACAAGTAAAGTAACCCATTACAAGTAACATGCATTACGTAATCAGATTACTTTTTGATGTAAGGAGTAAAGTAATGCATTACAAGTAACATGCATAATGTAACCTGATTACTTTTTGATGTAAGGAGAAAAAAACGCATTACAAGTAACATGCATTACGTAAACATTACTTTTTCGGTGTTACGTGTAATGCATTACAAGTAACTTGCATTACATAATCAGACTACTATTTGGATGTAACGAGTAATGTATTACAAGTAACATGCATTATGTAATCAGATTACTTTTTTTCATGTAACAAGTAATTAATTACAAATAAGGTACATTACTTGTAACTTACATATGTAATCACGTTACTTTTTTGATGTAGTATGAATTGTAGCTAAACTATAGCTAGTGATGCATGATGTCCATTTTAGTGGACAGATGATTAATCAGAATTTCCTCCCAATCTAAAAACAATACTTGGAAAATTTACCTGACTAATTAGATATTGCTTGATACTACAATCTACAAAGATATTGCAATTCAATATGGCCAAAAGGTCTATAAATCTTCAAGTTTTAAGGGTTTTTGTCAAATCTTTCAAGCATTCTGCATTTTGTCAATCTTTCAACATTCAAAGTTTGCTTTTATATTTCTCTGAATTTCAATTCACTTTAATTGTTCTTCCTTACATTCAAATTCAAATTGCAACCTGCATCCTATTTTCTGTCTTTGGTTTAGGGTTCCAATTTGAATTCAAATTCAGGAACTGAATTGGAATGGAAAACACACTCTTAATTCAGTTGTGAATGTTGCACAACCCTGATAACCAGCAGGTAAACAGACAGCTGCTACTTACTGGTTCTGTAGCATTGGGCGTCGTGGTAACAGGTATGGTAATGCAGGGACTGAGTGGGCGGGGTGCCAGCGGGAAGGATCCGCCTCCAGCAGGTGGTTCGGTTGCAGTGGTGCTCTTCCTTAGGGCATAAACACACACACACACACACACACACACACACATAGTGTGCAACTATGCAGACTTCTCCTGTAGGCCCAAGGCTGCCTCGCAGGGTTGACAAGCACTGACTGAGAACTCTGTAATTGGAATGACCCTGAACTCACTCTCTCTCTCACACACACACACACGCACACACACTCACACACACACCCACACACACACACACACACACACACTCCTCGTCTCCTGCTTTAGATAGATTGTCAAACTCCCAAACTCCCGCTGCTCATTTGCTGATGTGCATGACCGTGTCCAAGAGGCAGCAGCACTTGAGACGCAACCAAATTGATGGAGCTTCAGTAAATGTGTGTGTGTGGGCCTTTATACGAGGAGGGGACGTAAAGTGATTTGTGATATGACACGCTCTGCTCGAGTAAGAGGGAATGGAGTATGTTTTTCGGGTCTTTGGGAATCATTCCGCACCTGTTACAGAAGCGCAATAGAAGGCCGACATGTGCTAGTTCAGCACTTTTTATATAAGAGTGAAATCTAATGAAATCTGACAGGTTAGACCACCAGACACTCAATTTTTTGCAAGTCAGAGTCAAATCTCAAGCCTTCGCCCTTGTGTTTTGATGGAAAAGTCTTGTTGGAAAAGTCTTGACTCAGACCTTACTAATAAATTGTTGTTGAATAAACCATGTCTTCTTAAAATTTATTAGCTAAAAATATGCACAAGTGAGGCGAGTAGTAAAATACGAGCCAAGAAGCAAAACTGCAGGGTTTCCCAAACTTGGGTTTGCGAGTTGATGAAAAGCTAATAATGAATGAAAATGTAAATAATCAGAAAAAAAACACTAAAAAAAAGATTAAATATTTCATTTGTTTACCTGCATATCATGTGACAATTAACCATCATCAGAGAACCGTGAACATGCAAATGTGTTGATTAAAGGGGAACTATTGTGCAAAATTCACTACAAAAAGTATAAACAACTTTAGTTTGTGTAAACAACCAGAATATAATGGTAAAATTTTTTTGAAGCCCCGCCCATGACTTGTGATGATCTACCCTGTTAGCACAGCTCCCACCCTGAGAGAACCACAGCAGTCCGCCATTTCTGTTTCCTCATTGTAGCAGCTGGAGATACACAATGTCTGCACCAAAAACAAAAAACAAACAAACGAGGGTCAATTCAATGCTGGATTTGCACAAAAGATGAACATGATGGCACATGCTAGTGGATGAGTTGAATCAACTCCACAGCAACTACATAAATTTATCCACTAACCATTCAGAAACGTCCAGTTTCATTCTAAAAGTTGTAAAGTCTCTCCATCAGTGTCGACTCCGGTTTGCTTTTGTTGCAGTTTTAAAGGATTGGGACTAAAACTTAGATCAACATGGCGCTTTAACACTTGTCGCTCTTTCACGTCACGCCTGGTTTTCAGCCGTGAAGACCTTTCGGTTGCCACACATCTGAGGTACAGATGCTGATTTTAGCGAGACATCTGTCATTTAAGTTTTTCTTTGAGGCAGAATCCTTTGCAATATGCTCGTGGGCATGTTTTTTGCACATTTTGAGAAGTTGTCAGGATCCTGCTGGTGAGGTTCTGGTTACAGACCACCTATTCCATCTGCCTCTCACCTTGCTGTCAGATTCCCCGGTCCCTTCCGCTCACGTCGTTATTCCTTCATCTTTATTCTGTGGAAAAGCATCTGTTGATGGATTTTTGGTTAGCGGCGCTTGTAAACGCATCACGTTTTTGCTTCGCTGTGTTGCATTTAATTAGGAATTCCACTTTCTTGTGTTTTCGAGGAGCTCTTCAAACAGCACGCACTGGGCCATCGAACAGATATAATTTTACATTTAAATTGAATCTTCTGTTTGAGTAATTGGGCCAATCCCACATCGTTATTTCCCTTGAAACCGCGGCGCTCGGTTTATCTGGAGATTTGTATATGTGTTATTATTTTATCATGCGAAGCGTAATAATTCTCACTCATTGTTTGCAATGGCAGCCGTCCATCCTCCAGCCTGAATCCGACGCTCGGCTGGATTTAACGGAGGTGATGGAGCTGTCAGAGCTTCTGTACTCACTCGTCACCGGTCATGTCTCCACATCTCTTAAAAGCTGAAGAAAAGAGGAAAAGTAGGCGATGGAAATGAATTCTCTCCACCCTGCTGGTGAAATGTCAAAGAGTGCAGTCAGTTAGCAGCGACAATGAGGGCCCTTATCACCTGCTAATTGAAATCCAATGAGGTGTGAAAGAACCCTTTAAAAAAATTCACAATCAACAGGACCATCACGCACAGCCACAACCAGAGAGAGTCATTTCATTTTGACATCTCTCCCTCTTGTTAAAGATCCATCACTGCCCATTATTGCGTGAGATTGGGTTTCACGGCGCCTCAGTCTCCAGCAGCATCCAGACACCCCTGAATCGAAAGAAAGACCTAAAACCTGCTAATAAGAGCACTTACTAGTCAGACTTACATGCTATACATGCACGCTTTGGCAGGCAGGGAACCAGACCACTATGATAAAATATCAACAGGTAAAAGACCTGAGAATGAATCTGGCCTGTAAAAGAATGATACAGCTAAAGATGATACTGAAATACACACCCAAAGCAAAAGTTTCACATTTCTCCAAAACTTAGGATTTATGCTTCCAATGTTTTTAAGATGACTAGCAATGGACATTAGGCCTATTTGCCATATAAAAAAATTACCAGTAGGGTTATGAGAAAATCCTCTGATATAGTAATTTTCATAGAATTCAAAAGTTTGGGTTTTTAAAAGTTTTTAATTAACGCTTTTATTCATCAAGGATGCATTAAATTGTTTAAAAGTGACAGTAACGACATTTATAATGTTACAAAAGATTTATATTTCAAATAAATTCTTTTGAACTTTCCGCAAATCATCATTTTTGAATGATTTCTGAAGGATCATGTGACACTGAAGACTGGAGTAATGATGCTGAAAATTCAGCTTTGATCACAGAAATAAATTACAGTTTATAATACATAGTATTATATGTATAATACATGTATAATAATACATGTAGTAATACATGTATAATACATACATTTACATAGAAAACAGCTATTTTAAATTGTAATAATATTTCACTGTTTTTACTGTATTTTTGATCAAATAAATGCTGCTTTGGTGAGCAGAAGAGACATTTTTATAACAAAAACATAAAAAAAATCTTACTGATCCCAAACTTTTGAATGGTAGCGTATTTTAAAATAACATAATACACAGAATGCAAAAAATATGCACAGAAAAGATTAATATTAGAATGCTCCTATTATAATAAATGAAACTGTCAACAACGCACAATAAATGTCTTATTTGTTTTGCTTTATTTTAATTTAAACGCCTCCAATTGGTTACATTGCTGAACCACTACAAAATAATGTCAATAGAAACTTCTGACACAGTAAACAGCAGCAAAATTATGATTGTTGTGACTATTTTTGCAATTAATTGTGCAGTCAATGACTAAATGTGTAAGATAAATAGTTTAAAGTACTTTTCAAGTTGTGGCCAACACAATATAACAATTTTGTTGCTGCATCTTTTGCATAATCACTTTTGTTATTTAAGTCATACATCTCATGCAGATGTTGATTTCTCATGATGTCAGAATGACCAACCTGATCTCAAGGCAATTCATATGCATTTTACGAGGTGGCTAATTCATATGAATTCATACAGTTTTTGCTAAATCGTATGTATTTAACGAGTTGCCAAATTCGTATGAATTCATACAAATGACCTACCCCTAACCTCGCCCCTAAACCTACCCATCACTGTGGTTCAGACAAATCCGTCATTTCAACACTATCTCACGACTAATTCGTACGTATTTTATGAGATGGCTAATTCGTACGAGTGATGTTTACATTTACATTCATGCATTTGGCAGCACTTTTACCTAAAGCAACATGCATTGCATTAAAGATGCACATACACAATTCCCACATTCTGGGAATGAAACCCATGACCTTTGCATTGTTAGCGCCGTGCTTTACTGTTTGAGCTACAGGAAGGATGTTTAATAAAAATAGCTATTTATATCAATAAAACTAGAGCTAAAACATATCAACATGCTGCACAAATTGCTGTACAATTACTGTACCTGAACATATGCAAACAGCATGCATGTTACATGCCGTTCTTACACATCCCTGTACCTATTTACGGGTTATATCAGGTGGATTCGGCGCCGCGCTCGTTGAACAGGTGTCTGACTGTCACAACTGATGTAGGAGAATCTGTTCTGAGATCCGCTTGCGTGAAAACTCTCGCTTCTCGTCCTCAGCTCCAGACTGCATGTCGTTCCTGTTGCCTGGCTGTCCCATACATTAACTGACATGTTTGTTGACATGAAATATTCAACAGTGGTGTTGAGCCCATGGTGAGGCGTGGAACGATCTCAAGAGACTCTGTTATGACGCCTCGGAGCGTGTGTATAACATTGATTGGGATGTTGGCTGCAAAGAACAGGTTTCAGGATTAATAAGAACAGATAAATGTGTTTTTTGATTCAGAGCTTCACCAGAAGCCTGTGGCTGAAGACAGTGACAATGGATATTTTATTCATTCCAGTGAGGGAGGCAGCAGGGTTTTTCTACAATACAAAACTCGAAAAGAAATAACAGCAATAATATCACCATTACCATTGGGAAACAACGAGATGCTCTGGCCTCCACATGCCAATCAAAAAGCCTCCTCAAAATGGTGTCAGTGGTGGAAAACTGGAAGTAAAACAGGTTGTGAATACCATTTCATGCAAAAGAGAACAAGATTACATATTTCTTGTCTAGAGGTTCACAAGAGATCTCAACAATGTCTATCAAGTCTGCAATCAAAAGTCAGAGATCTCAATATGACCTCAAACATTTCTCATCAAATTCTCCCAAGGTCAAATGACCTGTTCTGCTCTTCACCGTATGAAGCACATCCTCTGAGCAATAAACCTTTCCTCGGGTCTGTAGGATCTCTGTAGAGGAGGGATGAGAACATCGGATTGATCTGATTGCGGTGTAGCCGGTGGTTTGTGATGATAAAGCCAATAAAGTGCTCTCTTCCGTCTGTAGGATCGGCCTCATATCAGATCAGCTCAGCTTTAATCCACACGACTCCAACATAATGCGTCCACCGCCCCGCGGCTCCGGCCCTCCGGTTAATCAACAAGTCCAGACTCGACTGCGCTCGCTGCTGGGCTGATTGAGCTCTTACATGGACTCCAGCAATCAATCATCTTCGGCAGAATTTGTTGAAAACTGTAACTTTAAACTGTAAAAGAAATATTTGAAGGATTTCAACCGTATCAAAAGACACTTGAAGACATTTAAACTGTATAAACTGTTTTTTGTATTAAAAAAATTCAAAGATATTAAAATATTAACTTATATAAAGTATAACATAAAAAAACAATAGGTATTTTTTTTAATAACTTTTATGTATGGAAAATGTTTTATTTATGTAAAATGTATTAATAACGAATCTAGTAACACATTAAAATTGATAAAATTATATATATATATATATATATATATATATATATAGAAAGCTGGAGTAATGATGCTGAAAATAAAGCTTTGCATCACAAGAATAAACTTTAAAATATATTACAATAGAATACAGCAAATTTTTTTTGTAAATATTTAACTTGAATATGTAAAAAATATATTTGTTAAATAATTTACACAATGACCAAAACCTAAACATCACTAAAATAGTTACGGTACCAAAATTAGGTAGTTTACAGATACAGAAATGTAATAAAGTAATGAAATAAATAACACTGCATAGTTTTCACTGTATAAATTAAACATAGATTAAACTTTATTAAAGTTACAAAAGTTATTCAGTCAAGAGCAGTGAGTAATTTTTCTTTGTCCTTTGTTGTTTGGTTAACATTAATGACACAGACAGCAGCAGAAATATTAGGCTGCTGTCGCTTTAAGAGCTGCACGGATCCAATATACTGATACACATGCATTTTCTTTCTCATATGTTTGTGTTCACTTCAGACATAGCCGACTATGTTTACGAGGGCATTTTCAAGTGCAAAAAGAGACATAAATGAGAGCTTAATTCAGTATTCACTCACTGTCTGAGACGCAGATTTCTAGGCACACGCATAGTTCACATTTTGTTGATGTTCTGACAACATTTTTTGAATATGAAGCGACAAGAATACTTTTTATGTGCAAAAACAAAACAAAAATAACGACTTTAATCAACAATATCTTCTCTTCTGTGTCATTATCATCTGTTTTTTGCGTCCAGCGCTTCCAGGTTCTATATCAGAACACAGACTCAGTATTGGCAGACTCCTGCATCAGCATTGATCACATGATCAGCTTTAGCCAATAATGAGCTGGCATTCGGATGTAAACATGGAAGCCTTCACCGTGTCAGTTATGTAAGGATAATGACAGGGAAGAGAAGAGATTGTTGGATAAAGTCATTATTTTTGTATTCTCATCACTTCATAACATTAAGGTTGAACCACTGCAGTCATGTGACTGTTTTAACGATGTCTTTAGTACCTTTCTGGACCTTGAAAGTGTTGATTATATTGCTTGAGTCATATACCTCTCTGATTTCATCAAAAATATCTTAATTTGTGTTCTGAATGAAGGTCTTACGGGTGTGGAACGACTTGAGGGTGAGTAATTAATGACCGAATTTTCATTTTTGGGTGAATTTACCCTTTAATTTTAGGCCCTGTATATATATACTTCTGAATAAATTGACAAAAGTTAACATTTAAAATTCCCTTCAGTGTTAAAAAAGCTTGATATGATTTCTATTTTTAAAAACATATCATAACATTTAATTTAAAATCAATGAATATTTAAAAAATATAAATATTTTACCTAATATATTAAACCACATGATGGGGAAATGAAAAGGACTCAGCCGAAAGCAGGAGATTAGTGTTGTCCTGCAGCACCTGTAACTCTACCTGCCGCAGCGGCTGATGGACCCTCCTCGCGCTCCTCGCCATCTGTGCGTGTCTGTTTCTCCACAGTATCTGTGTACCGACGGGCCACACAGGAGGACGGCACAACACGACAGACATCTGCCTGCAGCACACCACCACAACAGAGGGTCGCATTCACAAACCCACATCGTCCCGTTTTCTGTTCCTCAGTGATTTAGCATGCCTGTTGATAACAAGAAAACGGAGTCGATTAGTTTAGATTAGTCTTTCATGATGGTTTAAGAGCGGTTTCAGGCACTGGGAAACCAGCTAAACCAGATTAAACCAGCAAACCACACCATCGAAGTTGAGAAAAATGTATTTCTACATACATATCAGGAAATAATTAGAGATAATATTTCAAAATGTACAATGTTCAGTCACAAAAAATTCTCTTCCTGTCAATTCAATTGTGAATCAAAAGGAGTCAATTCTGACATCCTGAATCTTCTATCCATCTTTAAATGCTCATGTTGGCACATATGCATGCATATCTCCACAAATGCCGTTTTATGCGACAGCTTTACGAGGGGAAGCTGGAGTGAGAAAGAGAGCGATCTGCTGTCAGTGTGACACAACTCATCAAACTGCTCTGGCCTTCAGGGTTTGTGGGTGAAATCTGTCACACACTCACAGTCGCACAGAAAACTGAATTTAAACTATAGCCTGTCGGCTGGAATCACATTTCCAATCCGGTCAAATGAATTGTCATTCTCAGCATTACAGTGAAAAGCTATGCCTGTGGTAAGAGCTCATAAATTGTGGCCGTTCCTCTGTCTTCACTGCAGGAGGAAACGCTGCTCTTGCCAGTCCGTTGTGTTTTAAATATCTGCCATGATCAATCCGGAGGTTTAGACTGTCGCTCCAGCTTATTCTGACTAAGACGGTCTATGGTGTGGAACGGAGCGACTAATGCAACCTTTATTTCAAATGTTATGTTTTGGTGGAAAGCAATCTTGAATTAATTATGAAATGCTTGGTTTGTTATTGCCTCCAAAACACAATCACATCAGTTATGGCTTACTGGGCACTGAGATGTTTGATGTGGTTTCCTGAAGTTTCATTCGATTACGCCACAAGCTTCGTTCAGGTCCTTAAAATCTCTTACAGGCCTAAATACATAAACAGAGAAGAGGAGATTTTAGTTTTGGAGATGAAAATAGATAAAGATAGTTCCACCAATATCACAGCAATATTATGATATAGTTATTTTGCTGCAAATATTACATAACCATATAGAAATGTACATTTTTTCAGTTGTCCAGTAGGTGAGGTGAAGTGAAGTGAAAATAAAATTAAATAAAACAATACATAACCAAAAATCACAGTAAAATATTATGTTATATTATTTTGCTGTATATTTTTTGGATAATCTAGTGTAGCCTACATATAGCTGCAAATATTACATATATAAAACTAAATAAAAAATTTTAAATAGCCATCGTAGCTCAGTGTGCCTTAAAAGAACAGATATTCATAAAATATTAAAATACATAAACAAATGAACAGGTATAAAAAGTAGAAACAGTATTCAATGCTTATATTGGCTAAAGCTCATCTGCATTGAGTTTTTGCACTGAGAAGATGCGAAACAACAATTGAAGCAAGAGTTACTAAAATGTCTTTTCATGTGCCGATTTTGAAAAGCAAAGCCTCTTCACTTGCTAATTTATCTTCATAAAACAGCATTCGTATTTTGTGCCTTTAACAGTGTGTGGGTATCTCCTTTTAGCTGGTTTAAATCTAATCTTAGTAACAGAACCATTTCAGTAGGCATTTGGATGCTCTGTTTCATTCGTAGCCCTTCTAACCTTTGGTGTTCCTCAAGGCTCTATTTTGGGTCCTATGTTGTTTTCTCTGTACATGCTTCCATTGAATTAAATTTTTAGGAAGCATGGAGTGTCTTTTCATTTTTATGCAGATGACACCACATCTACTTGCCTTTGAAACATAATGACAAGAAAGGTTTAGAAACCTTGCTTGCATGTTTAGCCGATATAGGATCTTGGATGTCTTTTTGCACTTAAATGCGAGTACAATGGAAGCAATTGTTTTGGGGCCATCTGTGGGTAAAGGAAAAACACATTTTTATTTTGGCAACTTAAAATCCAACATCAAAGCGACTGTGAAAAATTTGGGAGTTATTTTTGATTCCTCGCTTAAGTTCAACCAACATATTAAGCCAAGCTTCTTTCAATTAAAACTTCTGTCTAAAATTAAGTCTTTCCTATCTTTTAAAGATCTTGAAAGAGTCATACACACTTTCGTCTTATGTCGTTTGGACTATCGTAATTCCTTATATCTTCTATGTCACGGCTTCAAATGGTTAAAAATGCCACAGATTTTTAACTGGGGTCCGTAAATGTGAACATATTGGTCCAATTTTAATGTCTCTCAATTGGTTGCCCGTGCATTATAGAGTTTAATTTAAAGTACTGTTGCTTGTTTTTAAATCCCTAAATGGTTAGGCGCCTCTTTTAAACTTGAATAAGCCAGTCAAATGCTTGCGATCCACAGATAATAATACCCTGTCCTATCAGAGATCAAGATTGAGGTTGAGAGGTGATGTTGTGAGGTCTGTTAGATCTGTATACTCCGTATATAAGTTTAAATCTAAGTTAAAGTTGTATCTTGAAGTCATATTAAATGATGTACTTCTTTATATTATCTGTTTTTTATATTTAGGAAGACTTCTCTTCTGTACAGCACAGTTGTCAACTATTGTTGTGTTTATTTGTGCTTTATAAATAAATGAAATTAAATGATTTACAACTTCTGGATTTCCCAAAGTCTCCATTTGCTCTACATTTAAACTAGGAGAAACAACTGAGATATTAAAGAGATCTCATATGTGAATTTTCTTTCATATGAGCTCTTAAAATGCCCCCTGTATGGGCATGAGCAGCATCGGCACTCCTGTGATTGTTAGAGGAACGTACATCCTCACATCCTCAGAGGACGAGACGCGGCTTCTGCTCTTTCTTCTCGCACTCCTTTTGAACCTGTGTGTGCGTCTCTTGAGCAGTGCCTCCTCTGCAGCTCTTGGAGATAAAGCCAGTCTTTGATTCTCGCCTCACAGGTGAAGGAGTAACACCTGTTTGATCCGAGGACCGCGTGGTTTGAGATCCGAACCCTCCCCTCCCCCCCTCCAGATGATGGGCGGACTCGTCCTGGACAGGACCTTATCAAAGCCGAAGATGGTTTGTTCTTCAGACGAATGAGAAAGAAAGCTGGTGCTGTCTGTTCCTTAAAGGTGCCCTAGAATCAAAAATTGAATTTACCTTGGCATAGATGAATAACAAGAGTTCAGTACATGGAAATGACATACAGTGAGTCTCAAACTCCATTGTTTCCTCCTTCTTATATAAATCTCATTTGTTTAAAAGACCTCCAGAAAACAGGCGAATCTCAACATAACACCGACTGTTACGTAACAGTCGGGATCATTAATATGTACGACCCCAATATTTGCATATGCCAGCTCATGTTCAAGGCATTACACAAGGGCAGCCAGTATTAACGTCTGGATCTGTGCACAGCTGAATCATCAGACTAGGTAAGCAAGCAAGAACAATAGCGAAAAATGGCAGATGGAGCAATAATAACTGACATGATCCATGATATTTTTAGTGATATTTGTAAATTGTCTTTCTAAATGTTTCATTAGCATGTTGCTAATGTACTGTTAAATGTGGTTAAAGTTACCATCATTTCTTACTGTATTCACGGAGACAAGAGCCGTCGCTATTTTCATTTTTAAACACTTGCAGTCTGTATAATGCATAAACACAACTTCATTCTTTATAAATCACTCCAACAGTGTAGCATTAGCCGTTAGCCACAGAGCATATAGCCTCAAACTCATTCAGAATCAAATGTAAACATCCAAATAAATACTATACTCACAGGAATTGATGCATGCATGCAGTATGCATGACGAACATCTTGTAAAGATCCATTTGAGGGTTATATTAGCTGTATGAACTTTGTTTATGCACTGTATAACTGCACTTATAGTTGAGAGCTCGGGAGGGCGGGGAGCGAGAGATTTAAAGGGGCCACAGCCTGAATCAGTGCATAGTTAATGATGCCCCAAAATAGGCAGTTAAAAAAATCAATAAAAAAAAATCTATGGGGTATTTTGAGCTGAAACTTCACAGACACATTCAGGGGACACCTTAGACTTATATTACATCTTTTGAAAAGACGTTCTACGGCACCTTTAAAGAGTAGAGTTTAGTTTTTCAGTTAGTTTTATAAAAATAAATCACAGTAGTATGATGATATAGTTATTCTGCTGCAAAATTACATAATCATAAATGCCTATTTTACATTCCAAATATTCCATATAATCATATAAGTTGCCTATTTTGGACAGCCCAGTAGTCAGTGCTGTGAATAATAAAATAAAATAAAATAAAATAAAAAATAATTATTATAAAAAAAATATTTTTTTTCTTAAAGAGATTAAAGAAAAACATTCTCTTTACAGGAATCAGTCTATCAATGGCTTTCTAGTCTCTGAATTAAATTTCGATGCAAACAAGTATTTCAGCATAAAAATAAAAAAAACACGTAACCTTTAAATCCAGGTTTTATAAATGAGTTAGCAGTGTTGTGAACCACAGCATTCCCATCAGGAAGAAAGACGACATGGCCTGTCCTTCCCAGACGCTCGCTGACAACCTGATGCGGTCTGCGCATTAAAGCGGCGCATGCAGCTTCCCAGCAGAGGAGCGGACGGCGCATGCATAACTGCGCGCGGCCTGACAGTGACGGATCAAGCAGCATACTCAAGCAGACTCGTGACGCTGACAGACGGTGGAGGAGGACCGAGCGCGTCTCTGTCAGACGGTCCCAGCGGTGACCCGTCCGTCTGCCGCTGGAATGCAGATGCTCGCGGAAACACGGTGTGACAGAGAGGCCATCAAAGTCTGACCGCTGTAAACAGAGCTGCAGCATTCAAATGCATCTGGGCCTCAAAAACACAACAGCCTTGGCTCATCTAATGCAGAACGTCTCATGCAATCTCATGCATTTTTTTGTACATTTAGGTACTGAAACGTACAATATGTGCTGGCAGCATCTACTAGGCCTACGTAAAGCATTTTATGTAGACGTAGGATGATCTGACAGTGGTATGAACTGGAAGAAAAATCTGAAATATTATTACAATGTAAAACAGCTGTTTTCCATGTGAATATATTGTAAAGTGTAATTTATTCCTGTGATCAAAGCTGAATTTTCAGCATCATTACTCCAGTCTTCAGTGTCACATGATCCTTCAGAAATCATTCTAATATGATGATTTGATACTCAAGAAACATTTCTGATTATTATCAGTGTTGAAAACAGCTGTGTTGCTTCAGGATCATTTGATGAATAAAAACAACATAAGAACAGCATCAATTTGAAATAGAAATCTTTTGTAACTTTATAAATGTCTTTACTGTCACTTTTGATCAAAAATTCTTAGTGACCCTAAACTTTTGAACAGTAGTGTCTATATTTATATAATATTGTATTCTTCATGTTGTTAACTAATTTTTTTTTTGCTTTGTTTTACAGTTAAATATATTTTAACTGTAAAGTCTTGAAATAAGTTACATTAAAGATTTTTTCTTTTTCTTTAATAAGAGTTTATTTTGTCTTCTTGCACTGGCAGATTTAACTTGTACTAGTATAAATAAGTTAAAAAAAATCTTCCAATGCAGTAAAACAAAGTACACTTACACTTAAGATGTAATCAATGAAAACATTTTAATATCTTATGCATGCAGTGGGCTTCTCAAGTACATTAATCTTGTTTTAAGGATTTGTTTTGGACTGGAAAACAAGAAAAGACTTATAGGCAAAAATGACTTCCTAAAGTTTTAATTAGTCTTTTTTAAGTATTAGAAAAAACTTAGATAAAATTACTTGAGAAACAAAACTGAATAAGATACTAAGACTTGCTTTCATAGATTAAATCTTGAACATAACTGTATTATGTCTTGCTGCACTAGCAAATGAGTATAATTTGTTTAAGTGTCATTGTTTACTTTACTTAATGAAAGATTTAGATATTTGGGCATGAAAACAAGACAAAAATGCTCATTAAGAATATATTTTTTTTGCAGTAAAATTAAAAATAAAATTAAGTTTATTTTTCTGACCCCACAGGCAGAGTTTTTCTTGTTTTAATCATGAAGTCACTTAAAAGGTACCTATAATGCCCCTTTTACAAGATGTAATATAAGTCTCTGGTGTCTCCAGAATGTGTCTGTGAAGTTTCAGCTCAAAATACCCCACAGATCATTTATTATAGCTTGTCAAATTTGCCCCTATTTGGGTGTGAGCAAAAACACGCAGTTTTTGTGTGTCCCTTTAAATGCAAATGAGCTGCTGCTCCCCGCCCCCTTTCCAGAAGAGGGCGGAGCTTTAACAGCTCAACAACAACAAAGCTGGAGAATCTCACGCAGCCAAAATGAGGATTGTCAGTAACGGTGTTCAGCCTTACATTGTTCAAACCGGAGTCGACACTGATGGAGAGACTCAGGAAGAAGTTACAACTTTTAGAATGAAACTGGACGTTTCTGAATGGTTAGTGGATAAATTTATGTAGTTGCTGTGGAGTTGATTCAACTCATCCACTAGCATGTGCCGTCATGTTCATCTTTTGTGTTGAATTGACCCTCGTTTGTGAAGCAGTCCTACTACAACAACTCTTCCTCTTCTCTAAAGCAGCCCAACATGGCCCCGCCCCCTTTGTTGTGTGTTGTCAGGAGCGGGGCTTATGTAAATTTTAGGGTTAGTGATGTTTACAACCCTGGAAGAAGCCTGTTATAGTCCCTATACCAGTCATTTGTTATAGTCCTTCAAAAGTGATTTCTGTAAAAGAAGATAACTTTTGCAGATGTTGTTTCTGCTCAAACAGCAACATTACACACTGACTAAAGTTAAAAAGGTGAAATCATAATCAACCACCCCTTTAATATCTTGTCATTTTGCTTCTCACTTTGAATGCATCAGCCTCAATTGCATACTTAAAACTATGTTTCTGGCCTATAGATATGCGATCTTAAGTTCTTCAAGGCTGCTCACTTTCAATATATATAATGATGTTTAATGAATAATAGTCACACATCTGTTTACAGTGTTACAATATTGTAGCATACCCACACCTGTGATGGGAAACACAGCTCTGCGACTGCTCGAGGTTAAATGAGACGAGCAATAAGAGAAGGTGAGGTGAAGAGGGTCACCGTCATGGCAGCGCACACATTCAGCCTGAGGACAGCCGGCGTCCCACGAGTGCAGCGTCGTACCTCATTTCCCAGAATGCCTATTCCCACTCCTTACCCCATGCTCCCTGTTTAAGGACATGTGAAAGTTGGACCGGATTTCAGCCACCTCGATTATCGCTCTCAGAATCAGCTTCGGTCTGTGTGTAGGAGTCGACTGGCGTCCACACGTTTGGACTGAGAGAGTAGAAACACAAAGATATTCATAAGATAATCCACAACATCTGTGGGCGGAGTTTCACACTTCCAGGCAAACAAATGCACATTGTTAATTGGATTTTTTATATTTTACAATAAAACACCAGAGCTCCAAAGGATAATCTTTAGTATTCAGGATAAATGTTCAAGCACACATTGGAGTATCTGTACTTTCACTGTCTGTTTCTGCAAGTCATGCGAGTCGATTCTTCTGTTGGTTTCTCTTCCCTCAGAGAGACAGAAGGAGAAAAAAAAGTGAGACATTGAGCCACTGGTGGGCTGCATATGATTACACCAATCCAATAAAAGAGCTCATTGCTGTTCTGTGTGCGGCACATTAAAGCGCTCGATGGTAATGAATGTGAGTCTGGATATAGAAACCAGCAGCAGATACTTTCACACTACATGAGAAAAACCCTCAGTGTTAAAGCACAACTTATTCATGCTAGCATCTAGATGATTTGTGTTGATATCACTTTCTTAATAGTGTACTCCAAGTATATCTTATATACAGCACTTTCCACAAATAGATAGGGCTAAAAATACTGGGAGAAAAAAACTGAAAGGAGGTGCTTAACCTTGAGAAAATGTTATTTAACCAGCTCAGGTGGTCAAAATAAATATCTTAAATATAAATATAGAGATTTCTTGTTTATTTTATATGAGGGTATTTCCAGTCCTGTTACCAAAATATGGGACATCTGCACACTAAACTAAACTAAACTAAACTAAACTTAAATAAAATAAAATAAAATAAAATAAAATAAAATAAAATAAAATAAAATAAAATAAAATAAAATAAAATAAAATAAAATAAAATAAAATAAAATAAAATAAAATAAAATAAATAAAAATTGCCATTTTTCCAACCCCGTTACCAAAATATGGGATGTCTAAATTATTTAAAAAAAAAACTAATAATAATAATAATAAATAAAAATAAATGTAATAAAACTGCTGTTTTATTTTTCCAAGCCTTTTTTCAAAATATGGGATGTCTAAACACTTTAAAATAAAATAGCTGTTTCTCCAACCCTGTTACTAAAATATGGGACATTTAAACTATTTAAAATAAAATAATAAATAAAGATAAATTAAATAAAATCGATGTTTTGTTTTTCCAACCCTGTTACCAAAATATGGGACGTCTAAACACTTTAAAATAAAATAATAAATAAAAAGAAATTTAATAAAACTGCCATTTTGTTTTTCCAAGCCTGTTATCAAACTATGGGATTTCTAAACACTTAAAAAAAAAAAAATAAAATAAAATAAAATAAAATAAAATAAAATAAAATAAAATAAAATAAAATATTTGTTACCAAAATATGGGACGTCTAAACACTTCAAAATAAAATAGTTGTTTTACAACCCTGTTACCAAAATATGAATGTCTAAACAATTTTTTTTTTTTAAATAAATAAATAAAAATAAATGTAATAAAACTGCTGTTTTATTTTTCCAAGCCTGTTTTCAAAATATGGGATGTCTAAACATTTTAAAATAAAATAAAATGGTTGTTTTTCCAACCCTGTTACCAAAATATGCGACATCTAAACATTTTAAAATAAAATAAAATGGTTGTTTTTCCAACCCTGTTACCAAAATATGTGACATCTAAACCATTTAAAATAAAATAATAAATAAAGATAAATTAAATAATATTGATGTTTTGTTTTTCCAACCCTGTTACCAAAATATGGGATGTCTAAACATTTTAAAATACAATCATAAATAAAAATTAATTAAATAAAAATAAATTTAATAAAACTGCCATTTTGTTTTTCCAAGCCTGTTATCAAACTATGGGATGTCTAAACACTTTAAAATAGTTGTTTTCCAACCCTGTTACCAAAATATGAGATGTCTAAACAATTTAAAACAAAATAATAAATAAAAATGAATTAAAGAAAACTGCTGTTTTGTTTTTTCAAACCTGTTATGAAAATATGGGACATACATGAGAAAATATGAGACAAAAGTATTGGGACAAACCTCATAATTCTTGAATTCAGGTGTTTCAATCAGACCCATTGCCACAGGTGTATGAAATCAAGCACTTAGTCATGCAGTCTGCATTTACAAACATTTGTGGAAAATAAATTCTGAAGAGCTCAGTGAATTCAAGAGTGGATGGATGCAGCCTTTGCAACAAGTCAGTCTTGGAAATTTCACCCCTGCTAGATATTCCACAGTAAACTGTAAAAGGTTGTATTGGAGAGTTGAAGCATTTAGGAACAGCAGTGGAAGACCACATAAAGTCACAGAGCGAACCGGTCACCGAGTGCTGAGGCACATGGTGTGAGGTAACCCTGCTGCTTGCACAGTTGAACTTCCATTGGCATTAATATCAGCACAAAAACTATGCGGCGGGAGCTTCATGGAGTGGGTTTCCATGGCCAAGCAGCTGCATACAATGATAAGTGCTGGATGAAGTGGTGTAAAGCACATCGCCACTGGACTCTGGAGAAGTGGAAACGTGTTCTGTGGAGTGACGAACATTAAGCTGTTATAGCTGTAAAGGGGGACGAAATCCATATTAATGTCTATGTATTTACTGTAGAATGCAATGCCATTAAAGTCCCTGCTGGTGTCCCAATACTTTTGTCCATATAGTGTATCTAAACAGTTTAAAAACCTATAAAATAAAATGCAATGGGACAACATTTTGAACCGTATTCATGTAAAGGTGTGATCCACAGGTGAAGTAAAACAAGGCAACATAAACGTACTGAAAGTAATCTGTGTGCCTTTAGCGTTGAAGGTTTTGTGCTTTGTCTGTCAGTGAGATCTGTGTCTTGTTGTGAAGACGCTGAAGCGGGAATGAAGGTCATTGTGATGATGAAGGGCGGCGCTCCATGCTGCCGGCGCATTAGGTGATGAGAACGTCCAATTACAGTCGACTTCCCTGAGGGCCGCTGCATCAAGATACAAGTCATGTTGAAAGAGATCATCACCTTGATCGTCAAGCACTGTAAAATCTATTCAATTCAGCCTCGTTCTTTATGTATCGTATGTTGTCGTCTCTTTTAATGACCTTTCTGTTCATTATCAGAGGCTGCTGCCATATGCTCATTACCAGAATTACTCCTGTGGTTTAGATAGTTTTATGATCACTTTTAGTCTTTTACGGTCAGGATAAAACTGTATCCATTTTCCTTCAGTAATGTGACATTTTCAAATGAAAAAGGGAAATGTTACATCCTAATTAATGTTTTCACTTCAGATAATATTCATGTGTTTGCACCTTTGTTGCTGAATTTGATGCCAGTTTGTAGCCTCTTCATGGAATGGACTTCCACTGTATGGACTCAACCGTTTTAAAGCGATGCCGTGAGTGACATTTATATCTTTTCTCCAGCAGCCTCTCGGTGAATATCTCAACAGTACATGACAGCGAGGGGTCAGTCTTATTAGAGGGCCCCGAACCACCGCAGACGTGGCGCTGGAGAAGGTCGTGTTCTCAGACGGCGGATCACACACTGTCACTTAACACCGGCCGTGTCGTGTCACAGCCTGTTTGTGTAACGCTCTCACCTCTCCGGGAGATATGAACAATGACAGCCGTTTGACGAGTGTCACCCGCGCAGAGCTTCACAAAGACACGGAGAGATGGAGGGAGGGGTGGAAAGTCACCCTGCTGAAAATTTGATGGTTATTGCTGGTCTGATGCTAGTCTAGGTGTTGGAGTGGTTTATTTAAGATGATCAAAAGCAAAAATTAGCAGCTTAGTTCTTTTCTAACTGTATGATTTGCTTTTCTCTGTGTAACACAAAAGAAGGTTTTTTATTTTTTATTTATTTTATTTTTTGCCATATGCCATATGCTGTCCTCAACCTCCCATACAGATGCTCTCTGCTGTTTGTTCACTCAGCAAATTTGGTCTTGGTCAGAATTGATTCATTCTTTGATCGCTGTGTGCAATCAATATCAATTTCAGTTGTATAACATCAATTTGTATAATGCACATCGCTTCTTTTTTTATAATTCTCCTCAAAATGAATCCTCTGATGATGTTTTTGAGGATGACCTGCAGAACAAGGAGGAGACTCTGAATGAAACAGAGGATGTGAGAGGAATGTATCATCTCCCACACTTCATTTAGAACCACAAATACTTTTCAAGGGTGTTGGGTTATGTTAGTCATACGTGAATGATATTGCACCACCCGTCAAGCAGATTTTATTGTGCTTTGAAGGCAGTGCATGTCAACAAGTTGTGCTGTCAGCCAACTCAGTTTCAAGATACTATTGCATGTGCTGCGGTGTTATGTTATGTTTTAAAAACCATTCCATAAGCACTCGACTAACAAATGATGAAGTGTCAGGAACCTTCTAACGCAGTGATTGACGTGCTTTCCGGTGGAGCGCTGACTGGCAGTGTCCTGGAGGAACCGGAGAGCGCGCTCAAAGTTCTGCTGCGGCGCTGACCCGGCTCTGCTGTGAGTGACAGATGAAGAGATGATGGAGAGAGATCTGTGATGGATCAAAGACAACACCTGATAAAAGAAACACAGACAGCAGGAGACAAAATAGGAAACAAGGAGGGTGAGAGAGAAGACACAGGAAGAATGAACGAGCATGTGAAAGCGAATACTGAGACTACTGCATCGGTATACAGAAGATAATAACCTTATCTATCTATCTATCTATCTATCTATCTATCTATAAACAGATGTTTTATCTGAAACTAACCCTAAAGTTTACCTGAAACTAATAACCAACCAACCCAGAATGCTTATTGTTTGGAAAATTCTTTGGGAACTGGATGGACTGTGTCATCTGTTACTATCTAAACTAACTAACCAACCAACCAACTAACTATAACTAACTAACTAACTAATTAACTATGAACAGGTGGTTTACCTGAAACTAACACTAACCAACCAACCCAGAATGCTTATCATCTGGAAATCTCTCTGGGAACTAGACTGTTCCAACTGTTACTAACTAAACCAACCAACCAACTAACTATAACTAACTAACTAACTAACTAACTAACTAATTAACTATGAACAGGTGGTTTACCTGAAACTAACACTAACCAACCAACCCAGAATGCTTATCATCTGGAAAACTCTCTGGGAACTAGACAGACTGTTCCAACTGTTACTAACTAAACCAACCAACCAACTAACTATAACTAACTAACTAACTAACTAACTAACTAATTAACTATGAACAGGTGGTTTACCTGAAACTAACACTAACCAACCAACCCAGAATGCTTATCATCTGGAAATCTCTCTGGGAACTAGACAGACTGTTCCAACTGTTACTATCTAAACCAACCAACCAACTAACTATAACTAACTAACTAACTAACTAACAATGAACAGGTGGTTTACCTGAAACTAACACTAACCAACCAACCCAGAATGCTTATCATCTGGAAAACTCTCTGGGAACTAGACTGTTCCAACTGTTACTAACTAAACCAACCAACCAACTAACTATAACTAACTAACTAACTAACTAATTAACTATGAACAGGTGGTTTACCTGAAACTAACACTAACCAACCAACCCAGAATGCTTATCATCTGGAAATCTCTCTGGAAAATAGACAGACTGTTCCAACTGTTACTAACTAAACCAACCAACCAACCATGAACATGTGGCTTCCCTGAAACCAACACTAACCAACCAACCCAGAATCCTTATTGTTTGGAAAACTCTTTGGGAACTGGATAGACTGTGCCAACTGTTACTAACTAAACTATAACTAACCACCTGTTCATAGTTTACCTGAAACTACCACTAACCAACCAACCCAGAATGCTTATTGTCTGAAAAACTCTCTTGGAATGGACAGACTGTACCAACTGTTACTAACTAAACCAACCAACCAGCTATATCTAACTAACTATGAACAAGTGGTTTGCCTGAAAATAATACTAACCAACCAACCCAGAATGCTTATCGTTTGGAAAATTCTTTGGGAACTGGACATACTGTGTCAACTGTTACTAACTAAACTAACCAACCAACCAACCAACCAACCAAATAACTATAACTAACTAACTTACTAACTATGAACAGGTGGTTTACCTGAAACCAACACTAACCAACCAACAAAGATTGCTTATCACTTGGAAAATTCTTTGGGAACTGAAAAGACTGTGCCAGCTGTTACTAACTGAACTAACTAACCACCTAACTAACTAACTGAACTAACTAACTAACTAAAAACAGATGGTTTACCTGAAAGTAACACTAACCAACCAACCCAGAATGTTTCAGAAAACTCTTTGGAAACTGGACAGATTGTGTCAACTGTTATTAACTAAACTAACTAAAACAGATAGTTTACCTGAAACTAACACTAACTAGGCAACAATCTATCTGTCGATCTGTCCAAACAACAAAATATACTTATTGTTTGGAAAACTCTGAAGGAACTGGACAGACTGTGGCAACTATTACTAACTAACTAAGCTAACTATAAACATATAGTTTACCTGAAACTAATACTAACCAACCAACCCAGAATGCCTATAGTTTGGAAAACTCGTTGGAAACTGAAAAGATTGTGCCAACTCTTTCTTTCTTTCTTTCTGACCTGGGCACAGGTTACATCATCACTCTGGCTTGTACTGACGGCCAGGTGTTGATCTGGTTCTTCTGAAAGTGCTGTGTCATGATGTTCTCTGTGCTTCTCGGTTAGATCAATTAATGTGCTTGAGTCACCTGGTGAAGTCTTTCCCACTCGTACAGTCGTAATTTGAGCAGCTCTGGTTTAATACCCTTCCAGCCGCCCCTGGCAGCGGCACCAGACAATAATACGATCCACTCCACCTAAAAGTCACTCCAGAGGCCAAAGGCCTCATTTACAGAAATTAAGCAAATCAGCCAGAGGTGTTAGTTAATGTTCTTCTTCTTTGAGCAGCAGTGAGGTTGGAGCACATTAAAGCGGAGCAGTGTGAATGGACTCAGCTCTGCCGGCGGGGCTGTTGGGGCCGGTTTTGAAGAAAGAGACGCAGGGAGCGACGTGAATGAGATTTGTAATGAGCACAACGCTTCCTCGGCATGCCATGTTTGCCCAGAGCCATGAAGCTAATCGTGTCTGGAGCGCTCGGCAATGTGATGGGTTCAGAGAACATGAGACGCAATAAAACCCCACCGCTGCTCTCTTGTTTACTTCACACTCAGATTCATTAAAACAGCATCCTTTCCTCAAAATATTTCACATGTACCATCTTCTGTCTTGTCTTATTCAAGGTCTCGGTCTCGTATTATTCTTCCATGAATGTCAGCAAGATGTTTATTTTGCTCAAAGGTCAGTCTTTCATACCTCAGGAGAATTAATGGAGTTCTCAGTCACAGTGTCTCAGATGTTTCTCTTTATATTCTCCTAAAAAGGAACAAATATAGACAGTTAATTTTAGACTTTTAACAATTCAGGTCATTTGTTCTTGGAATAATGTTTGATTTCTCAATGAGAAACATCTGATTCATGTAAAAATCTTTAATCTTTAAGCAAAGTTTCTAAATAAATGTTTCTTGTTGGATGTTAAAGCAACATCCAGCATGTTTGCACAATGGTAATGATTTTAAAGGTACATGAATCTGGTCTTTTTAAGATGTTTATCAGACACAAATACTGTAAGTTGCTTAAAATAATACACAAGACATTTGCTCCTGCTTCAAATTCATATTCTGGAAAAAGACTGCAGGAAAAATGCCTACATATGAAGGGAAATGTGCAGGATGAAGAACCAAGGACAACTATGTTGGCCATATCACAGCTGGACAGCATTCATTTACATCCGTCAGAAGCTTTTACCCAAAATGATTTACAGTGCATTCATTTGCTGGGAATCGAACCCATGACCTTGGAGCTGCTCAAGCCAAGGTTTCTCCATGAACTCAATGCATGCATGCAAACACAAAAAACTTCCAAGTATGTTCAGGTTGCAAAAATTGACCAAGCATTCACATCTGTATACTTGTGTAAAGTTTGCATGTTTCTGGCCTCAGGTCAGAGTCAGCCTGTCTAATGAAGCGCAGAATATTCATCAGCTGAAACACTCAACTGATCATCCCAGACGCTCCTGCTTAAAGAAAAATGGCCTCTATGCTTCAACAAATTGATTTTTTTTTCCCCAATTTTGCTTTTTCTATGGCTAATACATCTAATTGTAAAAGCCAGTGGTCCTTAAAAAGGTTTCTTCACCGGTACACTGTGAAAGTGTGTCTGTGGTAGAGGACGAGGAGACTACAATAATCCTAATAGTGCATCTATGAGCATTCAAGCAAGCTAAAATGGCTTTACGTTAAATTATTTTTGCACAGCTCTAAATGGACTTTCCTTAAATTTACTGTTTAGTAATGCAGTGTGTAAAAACAGAAGAGGTTCATTTAAGATAAAAGCATCAGGTAACAGTAGGAGAGACATTTAGACCGTTCAATAGATGAGATGCTCTCAAGTCTCTTCTGATCAAGATGTGGACAGCTGCAAAAACATGAAAAAAAAAAAGTTAATAATAAAAGTAAACATAACTGAACATGTATACATATAGCTTGTGATGACTATGATTCGTTTTGTGTGAGGAAGTATTGGCTGCTGAGAACATGAAACCATCAGCGTTTACAAACAACATTATCAATGTTCCTGTTCAGTCGAGTCATGATAATACATTTTTTTACAATACGTTTTATTTTGGTCTATCCAAACCAAGTCAATATTAATATATTTGCACTGTCAGTGTAATCAAATCGATTAATCATGATTAATTGCATCAAACATAAAAGTTGATATAAGTTTATATATAATATATATGTGTGTATATATAGGCACACGTATGATATATTTAAAAACTTTTATGTTAGATGTGATTAATCGCGATTAATCGATTTGATTACACTGATATGTATATATATATATATATATATTGTGGGGTACACTTGTGTGGTGTTCCTGGACTGCAGTGGTCAGTATCTATCAAAAGTGGTCCAAGGAAGGAACAGTGGTGAACCAGCGACAGGGTCATGGGCGGCCAATAAGGCTCATTGATGTACGTGGGGAGCGAAGGCTGGCCTGTGTGGTCCGATCCAACAGACGAGCTCCTGTAGCTCAAATTGCTCAAGAAGTTAATGCTGGTTCTGATAGAAAGGTGTCAGAATACACAGTGCATCACAGTTTGTTGCATATATGGGGCTGCATAGCTGCAGACCAGTCAGGGTGACCATGCTGACCGTTAAAAGCACCAACAGTGGACACATGAGCATCAGAACTGGACCACGGAGCAATGGAAGAAGGTGGCCTGGTCTGATGAATCACGTTTTCTTTTACATCACATGGATGGCCGGGTGTGTGTGCATCGCTTACCTGGGGAACACATGGCACCAGGATGCACTATGGGAAGAAGGCAAACCGGCGGAGGCAGTGTGATGCTTTGGGCAATGTTCTGCTGGGAAACCTTGGGTCCTGCCATCCATGTGGATGTTACTTTGACACGTACACCTACCTAAGCATTGTTGCAGACCATGTACACCCTTTCATGGAAACGGTATTCCCTGGTGGCTGTGACCTCTTTCAGCAGGATAATATGCCCTGACACAAAGCAAAAATGGTTTGGGAATGGTTTGAGGAGCACAACATTGAGTTTGAGGTGTTGACTTGGCCTCCAAATTCCCCAGATCTCAATCCAATCGAGCATCTGTGGGATCCATGGAGGCTCCACCTCGCAACTTACAGGACTTAAAGGATCTGCTGCTAACATCTTGGTGTCAGATACCACAGCACACCTTCAGGGGTCTAGAGGAGTATGGTAAATATTTTGGTATTGCTCAAAATGCTTGACAGTTGAAATAACTAGAAAAATATCTTTTTCTAAACTGAAGCCAAGGGTCTCTGATACGGCAGCGGCTGTAGTTCAATATTCTGTCAAACGATTCGCTGTGTGTTTTTGCCGCAGTACTGAGTATTCAAAGGGACTGAGCTGGTCCTGAAGCCCTGTGCATGTGAGGAGAAAACCGCAAGCAGAAGCCTTTTATCACACATTCATGACCTGAAGGTGAGGGTAGACGGTGCAGCTTTCAATATTTGAATATTATTGTGCTCCACAGCAGAGCATCTTTGAACTCGTATTTCAAGGTTCCGAGAATTTATAACTTAAACTCAAAGCCTAAACACATGTAATGCTTCAGAGACCGATCTCTATGGTCTAATGAAGAGGTAAGTCATGTTTGTCCATAAAAAATGACCTGCCATAATGGAGGTTAAAATGTTTCTAGGATGTTGCTATAGTCATGGTGTTTTCTCACTGCCTCAAGATTATTCTGTACTCTAGATTCAGCATATAGATAAATATAAACAACAGTAATAGTGAGGCACTTAGTGTTTTAAGCAATCAAATCTGTGATTTTCTGTCGCTTTTGAAAAGTAATTTCTTCAGGGACAGCTGCAAAATGCATTATTTACTGTCATAAAAGTGCATTACACACATGTTGATGGATATAGATTCCCATACAAAGTATGGATAATTCATAATAATTTTCCTTTGCAGTTGATTAATTCTCGGCAAGTATTTCAGAGTGAAGCCCGTTCCGGAGTCCTGCGTGTCGCGAGCGCCCGACTCGCCTTTTCATATTTCATGAGCGCAGGAAAGACGCACGACAGTTTTCCCCATTGTGATGGTGATTTCCCCTTTTCTCTTTAATCCCGACAAACCAGATTATGAATGGTGCGCTCCTCTCCGCTAGGAAACGGGAATTTAAATACGATTCATGGTGCCATTTCTTCCTCATCTCCCTGAAGGAGCAGCAGGTTTTTTCACGAATTAATTAGCTGAATTTGTATGAAAATAGGTTTGGCGTGACATCTGGTCTGGTTGTAAGTGCTAAGTGCTAATGAGGCCTATTCAGAAGATTTGCATCTGTTGACTGCGTCTGGCAGAGCCGCGGCTCCTGTGACCCGGTGTCCTCTCTCCAAGGAGACACGAGATCTCCTGACAAGGACTTGAGTTAAGCTCCTCTTCACTTTCTGAGGCGAATGAATCATTAAAATGATTAAGCAGAAGTATGTGGATATTTCACATAACAATCAGCAAATATCGAAACGCCGGGTGTTAAATTGAAGTGGGGCGGCCTGACTGTTTATTAAACTTCCTGTGCTTAATCCTGAAGAAATAATTCAGCAAAAATGAACATTTTGTAATCATTTACTCACCCTCATGTCATTCCGTCTCGGTATTATTTTCTTTGAGACGTCAGGCTGAATGTCTGAACAACTTCTTCAATATAAGGAAATTGGATGGTGATTTATACTGCTAAACTCTAAAAAGAACAAAAATCAACTATAAATGTGCACATTATTTCATGCAAATTTAAGTTCTGCTCATCTGCTCTTCTCCTTCTAGATGTAATTATATATATATATACATATGCACGTATATGTATACGTATACATACATATGCACACACACACACACACACACACACACACACACATATAATAACATTAATAATATATAATTACATAAATATGTACAGTACTGAATCTGGCATAATAAAGCTGTATTGCATTAAAAAGGGATCTTTGAGACTATGAACTCCAGAAAACCCCAGATGTGTGATGACACCTCAGAGAACCTCAACCTAGCCTCATTTCCACTGGTTAAACCGGTTTAACACATCTGACAGCAGCTTAACCAGGTGAAAACACTGACCTTATGACCTCATCCACGTGCTTGCATTCAGTTGGTACGCAGCTCTCACGTCAGGGATTGCGGTATAACTCATTCTTACAGAGATTAGCCAAAGTTTACCGGTACGCACTGGATTTCTACAAAACATTATGTTTCTGTAAGCTTTTGTTTTGTTGAACAAAAGCTGAAGAATTGAGCTGAGAAACAGCAGCACATACTGGGACATAAATAGATGGCGTGCACGTCCTTATTCAAGGTGAACGGCACAGAGTGGAATCTGTACAGTTAACTCAGCATTTTCACTCACAGAATCATTTATCAAGGAGAAAAGACGCTCCGCAGCGCTCCATATGTAAACGCTCGTCAGCATGACCCACGCACCAGCACTCCAGGAGATTTACAGATCTGGATTAGGATGTTATTATTGCACTCACGCGTGCTGTTAGGATACAGTTGTTTGTGCAAAGACAATCTGCCTACTTACTTACACATAAACCCACAGTGCGCTCTGTTTATGGATGGTTTTTCAAGACTGTTTAGCTAGTTGGAATGCTGTTTTTTAGCTTGATATGTACACAAAACCCTCCTAAAACCACCAAACAAGACCAGCAAACTGTATGGGCTTTTGACTTTTTGACAAAAAAGCAAATGCACAGCAACACCCTGTCAACCTGTCACAACACACATGCAAGTACAACAAAACTTGGGGATGGGCTGTTTTGACTCAGGCTAGAAACTATCTACCTGGCAACACCCTAGTAACCACTCACAACATTCAAGTATCCTAGCACCACAAGACTTGGGATTGGCAGTTTTTAATTTCGGCCAGTAAGCAACTACCTAGCAATCACCCAGACACACCTTGGAAACTCTAGATACCACCAAGAAATGCAACTACACAGAATGCCAGAATTGCCAGAATGGCAACCTTCCACAACATCATAACACATCTCAGCAACTCAAAACACCACATAGCAATACCCCAGCAACCACCCACATCTATCTTGACACCACAAAACTCAGAAATTACTGTTTTGAATGGGCCAGTAAGCAACTACCCAGAAGACCCTAGCAACACCTTAACACCACCCAGAAAACACTCAGATCACTCTATTTACCACCAAGATATGCCCTAGCAACTGCACAGCAACATCATGGCAACCTTCCACAACATACTAACATCCAGCACATTCCAGCAACTATTCAGAACACCACATAGCAACACCCTAGCAACCACCCACATGTATCCTGGCAACAGAAATTGGCTATTTAAAATTGGGTCAGTAAGCAACTGACTAGCAACCACAGAGAAGACCCTATCAATGTCTTAACAACCACCTGGAAAACACCCTAGATACTACCAATATATGCTCTAGCAGATGCACAGCAACACCCTGGCAACCTTCCACAATACCCTAACAAAACTGTCTAGTACATCCCAGTAACTACTCAGAACAATGCATAGCAACGTCCTAGCAACCACTCATGTATTCTAGCAACAAAAAACTTGGATTGGCAGTTTTGAATCAGGCCAGTGAACAACTACCTAGTAACCACCCAGAAGACCCTAGCAACGCCTTAACAACCACCCAGAAAACACCTAGAAAACTCTAGATACCACTAAAAAATGCCCTAGCAAATGCACAGCAACACCCTGACAACCTTTCACGACACCCTAACAAAACTGTCTAGTGCATCCTAGCAACTATTCAGAACACTGCATAGCAATGCCTTAGCAACCACACATGTATTCTGTCACCACATAAAAAACTTAGATTGGCTGTTTTGAATTGTGCCAGTAAACAACTACCTAAGTAAGCACCCAGAAGACCCTAGCAACGCCTTAACAACCACCAGGAAAACCTTAGAACACCCTATACCACTAAGATAGGTCATAGCAGATCCACAGCAACACCCTGGCAACCTTCCACAACACCCTAACAAAACTGTCTAGTACATCCCAGAAACTACTCAGAACAATGCATAGCAACATCCTAGCAACCACTCATGTATTCTAGAAACAAAAAACTTGGATTGGCAGTTTTGAATCAGGCCAGTGAACAGCTACCTAGTAACCACCCAGAAGACCCTAGCAACACCTTAACAGCCACCCAGAAAACACCTAGAAAACTCTAGATACCACTAAAAAATGCCCTAGCAAATGCACAGCAACACCCTGACAACCTTTCACAACACCCTAACAAAACTGTCTAGTACATCCTAGCAACTATTCAGAACACTGCATAGCAATGCCTTAGCAACCACACATGTATTCTGTCACCACATAAAAAACTTGGATTGGCTGTTTTAAATTGTGCCAGTAAACAACTACCTAAGTAAGCACCCAGAAGGCCCTAGCAACGCCTTAACAACCACCAGGAAAACCTTAGAACACCCTATACCACTAAGATAGCAAATAGCAAATGCAACCACTCACATGTATCCTGGCACCACAAAAAAAACTTGGATTGGCAGTTTTGAATTGGACCAGTAAAAAAACAAAGAGTAGTCACCCAGAAGACCCTAGCAACGCCTTAACAACTACCCGGAAAACACTTAGAACACCCTAGATACCACCCTGGCAACCTTCCACAACACCCTAACAAAACTGTCTAGTATATCCTAGTAACTACTCAGAACACTGCATAGCAACACCCTAGCAATCATCCACATGTATTCTGCCACCACAAAAAAAACTTGGATTGGGTGTTTTGAATTGGGTCAGTAAACAATTACCTAGTAACGACTCAGAAAACCCTAGCAACCTGTTAACAACCACCCGAAAACACTTAAAACACCAAGATATGCCTTAGCAAATGCACAGCAACACCCTGGCAACCTTCCACAACACCCTAACAAAACTGTCTAGTACATGCTAGCAACTACTCAGAACACTGCAAACGCCCTAGCAACCACTCATGTATCCTGGCACCACAAAAAACTTGGGATTGGCACCTCTGAATTGGTCCAGTAAGCAACTATCTAACAACCACACTGAAGACCCTAGCAAGTGCTTAGCAGCATGTTTGAGATTTCTTTTATTTAACCCCATGTAGGGATGCTGATCTCGCTCTCTTCACTATAATAAAACTGACTTACACACTCACAGCTGCTGAGATCATGGAAGCTTTGTGCTGTAATCTACGTGAAACACAGGAACACACACACACACACAGTGTGAAGCGCCGTGTATCAGATAATAAAACCGTGCCCTGAGGCCTTACTGAATTCAGCCCTCATCTCTCTACCACTCTCACACTGGCTGCGTATCTCTTTATGTGTGTGTGTGTTTAAAATATACTGGAATGATAGTCATGGAAACAATTACACACAGATTGAAAAAATCACCTGAAATGCACACACCGAGACACTGATCTGCGTTTCATCTAAACATGTGTCACACCTTAAAGGAACAGACTGTATAGCTTTAGCAGACACAGTCACTATTTTTATGCTCTTTTGGTGTCTTTTTTTTCCATAAAGATTTTTTAAAATTTCTCCAAGCAATTAACAGTTTACAGGTTGCAACAACGAGAGGGCAAGTAAAGAAGAACTTTCATGTTTATGCAAAAGGTTCCTTTAAAGTAAACATGAAACGCTGTACGCAATTTATTTTACTTCTTTAATGAGAAAGAAAACATGTAGGACAGGACTTGATTTTATCCATTGGGAATTGATTGGATGGTGAATATCAGTGTTCAATAGGAGGCTGACTGGAACATGAAGGCTAGAAGAGCATCTCCACACATCCCAATGGAAATGTTTTGTTTTCATATCATTAAAGGCACAATACGTAAGATTATCCCAAATGTTTCAAGAGAGTTTAAATCCAGAGAAATAAGCAATTTTAACCAGTGGCCTGTTGCACAAAGCCGGTTTCAGTTTCTACCCAGGTAAGTTCAAGATTAGTTTGAGCAAACTCTGTTTTTTCAGGCTCATGAAGGTGGATTGGTTTTTAGCGGGGTTCATTGCTATGGTAACTTTCGCTACACGGCTAACCTGCTCCGGCGCAGGTTTTATTCTGAGTTAGCGACCAATCAGCTGTGAGTAAAGTGACATGTATCTGATGCAATAAAGCCACTCCCCCTGTATCTCTCGCTCCAAATTAAATCAGTTTATAGTGAAAACATTTTAGAGACAAAATTGCTCAACATTTTCTGTTAGTTATTAATAATATTTATATTAAATAAATTAAAATTATGAATAATTCATGACATATTCATATAATTAGGCCTATTATATTAATTGACAATATTAAACTTTGCTTTTAAATTAAAATATATATAATACATGCATAATATATAAAGCTTATAAACAGATTAAGCTGACATGTATTCTTTTGAGCTCTTTGTGAAACTATATTAATTATTTGGTCTATTTGTTTGATTCACATGCATTGATATAGTCAGATATTTTCTTTCAGCTGCCTTCTCAAACTTTCACTGCAGCAGTGTTTATTCCTGCTTTGTAAATGCATTTAATTTCATATTTTTCATAACGAGCTCTTAATCTTCGGAATTGCGTGACTCTCTCGCGAGAAGTGAAAGAAAACTGACGTTCTCCTTGTTCCGTGTGATTGGCTGTTTGCCGCACGTGTCACACTTTCAGGTGCACGCGTTTTGCAAACTCTGGATTAAGCATTTGAATGTTTATACCGAGTGTTGTGCAACAGTTGATCCTGATCTAAACCACGTTGGATTTAACTGGATTTGTCAACTCTAAACCTTCTCTGAAACTCAGAGTTTGTTCAACTAGCTTCATGCAACAGGCCATGCGTCGCCTATCAATGACATCATACCCGCATTACCCTCGATTTCCGGTCTTATTTTGTAGAAATCAAAGACGCTTTAATATATTGTGTGTTTTATTAGACAGGTGAGCAACTGTTTTGATACATTCATTGACAGAAAACAAATCATTGTTATACAGCACAACACAATAAGTCTTAAATCTCGTTTTCTTGATTTACCGTGAGTACCATGTTTTACCATGCCTAATGTCAATCTAGTTTACTGCAGTGTGCAACAAGTGTCTCATAGTAGCTGCACAGAGTAACACTATAACAACTTTCAACACACAAATGTATCTGATATGATAAACAGCGCTGCGTTTCCCCACATACTCAAGACTGGAAGAAGCAAAAGTTCTCGTCTGTGGCATAATAAAAGCTCCACTGCTCTCGAGTCGTGTGTCACGTTCATCTCTCAGTAGCAATCGCTCCAGCGGCCTCGTTCCACTTCACACCCTGCTTCATACTACAGTAATGTTAATAAATCTTGTAATACATTAGCTCATCCATGAATATGATTTCTGCCCGAGTCCACCGGCTGTAGACGTGAAGACGACACCTCCCATGATTCCGCCAAATCAAGGCATCATCAAGCTACGTGTAGCACCCTTTAAAGGATTGCTAACAATTTAAATGATTCAGTTGAATTTAGTTTTAGAAGATTGAAATTAATTAATCAGAAGATTTAGGAATCGTCAAGGAGGTGGCGGGTTGTGGTGAGAAACAACAGACAGACAACAGTTAAATTTGATTTGAAATATAATTTGATAATTACAAAAGAACAAAAGGCAATTACATTACAATTTATATGAACAATATACAATAAAGATCGGCTTGAAAATTTCCCTTGAGTGCACTCTTTTTTTTCCACCCCAAAAATATACACGGACCGGTCCTTTCAATATTTGAAAGAGGAGAAGAAGAAAAAGAAAAGAAAGAAAATAAATAAAACAGATAGAGAAACTTTTTTTTTTTTTCTCAAATGTCACAGATAATCCAATAAGCACTTCAATGTTAATCAAATGGGTTACTGGTATCCTATCAAGTGTTCAATGTTCTATGTAGTACTGATCAGTTTTGTTTTCTCTTTTCCCGTTCTGTTTTGTAAATTCCCTCAAGGAAGGGATTCTGATAGTTCTTTAGGTTCAAGGTGTCTTGCTTTTTTCCAAGCAAGAATGATAAATTCAAAGAAAGGATATTGTCCTCTTCTTTATGATGTGTCGTCCTTTTTCCTCTGTAGCAGATTTTGGTTGGCTCGCCATCAAATGTGAAGTTTCACAGGATATCACAGAAGATCACCGGAGTATCACGAATCCGTAGGATGAAGAAAGAAGAAAAAAATAGAAGAAAGAAAAAATAGAAAAAAAAACAAAGAAGGAAAAAAAACCTGGCCTCTATGAATTGATTTTACTTATTCACAGGCGCGTCTCTCTCACACACTCGTGTGTGGCCTACAATGGCGTCGGTGAACTCAGAGTTCGTTTTTGCTCTCACACAGGCGCGTGTCTCTATCACATGCGCGTGCAACCAGCAATGGCGTCTGTGAACGAGTAAAATGTGTCTCAACAATGTTCAATTGACGTCTTGAGATGCTGGATGCCTCAAAATAAATAAATTTAAATGTTTGTACGATATTCAGAGGGTTTTTATATCTATATTTAATCAAGTTCTATCACGAAGATCAGATCACGTCTCTTCTCTCAGATCAACTCGTCTCTTCTGTCATTGCGCATGCTCGATGAAACGGAGGGTGCGTGATGACAAAGAGCTCTCATTGGTCAATCACTAATCTACTAAATAGGATATATTCACTAATTTTTTTAATGTTCTTAATAACTTTAGCACTTCTTTTTATCTTTTATTAAGAGAAATATGATATTATTAACTGTAAATAAATAAATTAATTCCCCTCAACTTCTCATCTAACCTGGGTTACATACGCCTTTGTTTTGAGTAAGTGACCTCTAGTGGTGAAAATTACATATTGTGCCTTTAACATCAGCCAAAACAAAGTGGTTTCAGAGGTGGAGAAAATGACTAAATATTCTATTCTTATTTTTTGGAATTAACACTGATGGAACCTTAACAATAAGACCAAGAGTAAAAAAGTAAATAGAATAAATTTTCATTTTGCATGTTTATATGTACATGTACATAATAAATAAATGATTTTGGTCCCAATTCATTGCCATGGTTGTATAACACTGTTTTTCTGCAGGTGTGTGTTCTGTCAGCTTCCATTTCACTGCCTGTTGTTGTTGTGCGGCGAGTGGAGTTGCATGTTTATCCTCCCCGAGGACCCTCGCTGTTCTCAGTCTGTGGCCTAGATACAGATCGGCTGTGTGGTTTCTTACTCCGCTGCCTCGGTCCTGCAAAACACGTCATTCTCGCCGGGCTCTCTGATCGTCCTCACACTCGCTCTCCGCTGGTTTAAGTCGTTAGCACGTTATTCACCCTCCACCTGACAGCAGCAACAGAGTCTGTCTGCTCGCAGTCACACGCCGCTGTTCACAGCGAGTGGCCTCCACAGGTCGCCTCCATTCGCTCCACATGTGTTAAAAGCAACAGGGCTGCGCGTTAGCACGTTATCCTGCTGACTGACAAACCAGAAGGAGAGAGAAGACTGGGATCGAACAACCGCGTGTGAGGAGGGAAAACAAGGGGATGGAGGGGGAGAAACAGAGGGACAGAAAACAAACAGGAACGTGTAAAGATTTTTTTCTAATAAAAATATTTTATTAGAAAAAAACATCAGAAAAGATGTTGATTTAACAAACATGATTTCTGTACAGATCATCTGTGTCACTCATTTTCTTTTAAGTATAGAAATGAATAAATAATTATTGTCATTAAAATAGTGTTTCATTTTACACTAACATTCATTTTTTGAATAAATTTCTGCTCACCAAGGTTGCATTTATTTAATTAAAAATACAATAAAAACAGTAAAATTGTGAAATATTATTTCAGTTTAAAATAACTGTTTTCTATGTGAATATACTGTAAAATGTAATTTATATCTAGTGATCAAAGCTGAATTTTCAGCATCATTACTCCAGTCTTCAGTGTCACATGATCCTTCAGAAATCATTCTAATATGATGATTTGCTGCTCAAGAAACATTTATGATTATTATCAATGTTGAAAACAGTTGTGATGCTTCATATTTCTGTGGAAACTGTGATACATTTTGTTTTTCAGGATTTTTTGATGAACAGAAAGTTGAAAAGAGCAACATTTCTTTGATACACAAATCTTTTGTAACATAAAAATGTCTTTACTGTCACTTTCGATCAAATAAATGTGTATTAATTTCTTTAAAAAATAAAAAAATTAACTGACTCCTAACTTGTGAATGGTAGTTTACCTCATCACATTTTTGTTTAAAATTAAAATGGTGGGAAAAAAGGCAGTTTTCAATGTGGTCTCAGACTTTTGGATCACAGTACATGAACAGTAACGCAGCAGGCAATCGCCTGTATTCAGCCGGCATTTTCAGTCCCAGAACATCCCTGGAAAGAATAAAGCGAAAGAGAATGAAAAATGAAAACCTGGAGAATAGAGCTCCGCACGCACCCACACACAGCTGGATAAACAGATCAACAAAACGCTGATGCAACTCCTTCTGTCTTCTTCCGCACGGTCCTTCTCATCTGGTTATTAAGGTCACGCTTGTTTTTATAATTCTTTTTTGGTTGGAGGAGGAGTGAAACCTCAAGTTTCAGGCGCAAAACTAATTATCCGTTGCCTCTAACGAGCGGCGTGGTGGTACGAGTGGGAGAGAGACTGGATTGGATGTGGGGCGGCAGCTGATTGGTCCTTCAGGTTTAATATGCTCGATTCGGTTGCTGGCGACGGGGGAGTTTCCAGATGGATCCAGGTGTTGGCAGCTTTTGATGGCGGTCCGTCGGGATTGGAGGATCTGAGGGTCATGTGAACTCCAGCCTGAACAACTTGTGTTTGTGTTAAAAATGTGCTGTAACAGGCATTTGAGGGCTTAGTCATGCTGCGCTGCTTCTGACGCGGCTCTTTATCCCTGACGCGCGGCATGAATACAAACACACCTCACAGTCTGCCAGCCGCTCGATCTTAAACTTTACTTTCTTCTGCAGTAAGAGCAGATCCACCTTCATATTCTTCAACCTCATTTACACTGTAAGGCATGATGTTCAGATATGTTGACATCTGTCTACATTTACTAAAGACTCTTGTGTTTACTCAACAAGACACACTAAACTACACTGCGCACGTCCTGATATTGCTGAGTTAGATGCGTTTCTGGGTCAACATATTTTGTTGATCCTGGAACAACATTCTAGTCTGAAAATTTAGTCTTAACCCTATTCCTACCCCTAAACCTAACCCTACCCATAAGTTATCCCAAAAATCAGAGGGAAATGATAGATGAATAACACTGATGTAGAAGCACCAATTCATGATTTTAAGCCTAAACTTGACATAATCTGTAAACTCGTCCCTGAAATCTGATTGGTTGATTTGAATGTTGTTCCAGGATCAACAAAAATGTTGCCCCAGGAACATGTTGAACTCAGCAATATCAGGTTATGCGCTACACTGCTGTCAATAGTTAGCTTGTTTTAGCCTTCACAAGGGTTTAACAGGTATTTTTAGGACAAAATTTAAGTCATAATGAAACTGTGGAAATAGAAATGTCGTTCCACATTTTTCTCCTTTTGTGTTTAAAAAGTTAAAAGCAAATTTAATAAAACATATTTAATCCGATTGGAAAAGTTGGCTTTTGGCTGTCTGGGAGAAAATTATATATATTTATTATTTTTATAATTAAATAAATTAAATTGTATTAAATTAATAAATTAAATACAAATTATATATAATCTTAATATCATAATTTATTACATTTTTTATTTAAATTATATATATATATATATATATATATATATATATATATATATATATATATATATTGCTTAAAGGAATAAAAATATTTGAGAATAAATAAAAATTAACAATAATTTTAAAAACATAATAATAATAAGTCTTAATTGGTTGACAGTGATACCAGTTACCAGTTTTTTTTTTTATTTAAATTAAATTAAATTAAATTAAATTAAATTAAATTAAATTAAATTAAATATATACATATATATTATACTAATAATAATATATATATATATGTATATATGTATGTATATATATATATATATATATATACATACATACATACATACATATATATATATATATATATATATATATATATATATACATACATATATAATTATATATATGTATATATATAATTTTAATTAATTACTTAAACGATATATATATATATTATATATATATTGCTTAAAGGAATAATTATATCATTTATTACTTTATTATAATTAAATTTTATATATATATATATATATATATATATATATATATTGCTTAAAGGAATAATAATATTTGAGAATAAATAAAAATTAACAATAATTTTAAAAACTAATAATGTCACGATCACCTGTGAGAGTGCCTATCAGCCACTAGAGGGCACTCCATCTTGGACTCTTGTTTTCACCCCTTGGACTACAATTCCCATATTCACCCCTGGACTCATTATTACACTCATTGCACTCAGCTGTTTTGTGTTTCATCATTAGTGTCTGTCTATTTATACTCAGTTGTGTCTGTCCTTGGTTGTGGTTTGTTGTATTTGTTACGTGCACTGTTTTGTATCTCTGGCTTGTTGTTTTGTGGACTGATTACCTGGATTTTGACCTCTTGCCTGCCTTGGATTTACGTTTCTGGACTCCCCAATAAATACTTATGCTGCACTTGGATCTACCATCTTGTTCTTGTGTGTGACCGTGACAGAACAAACCACCATAAACAGATCCAGCAGCATGAGCTTCCGGATTCCTCCGCCAGCCACCACGAGGGAGCGGATGGCTCAAGTTCGGGCTTTGACGGCCCAACGTCAGGACGGCTGGGAGGTAGGATGCTTCGCCAAGGTCTTTTGGACGATGGCGGTGGGGCTGGGGTACAATGATGCAGCTTTAAAGGATTTCTTTAATTGCTGCCTTGACGATCCTCTGCCTCAATGTGAGATGGAAGGGCTACGGATTTTAGACTTCTGGAGATTCGCCGCATATCTCCGCCATCGGAGAGAATGGACCTCACCGAGTCAACCAGGCAGTCTGCATGCTCCAGCCCAGGAATCCGTTTCAGAAGGCACAGGGGAGGTGGGCGCTGAGCCTCAGCTTCACTCCGGTAAAGGGAGGAGGAGAAGGAAGAAGGCTTCTTCCATCCTTCAAGGCCCGGAGGCCGCTCCAGCCAGTGAGTCCGCTACAGAGCCCGCTCCAGCCAGTGAGTCCGCTACAGAGCCCGCTCCAACCAGTGAGTCCGCTCCAGAGCCCGTTCCAGTCAGTGAGTCCGCTCCAGTCAGTGATTCCACTACAGAGCCCGCTCCAGTCAGTGAGTCTACTACAGAGCCCGCTCCAGCCAGTGAGTCTACTACAGAGCCCGCTCCAGCCAGTGAGCCCTCTCCAGCCAGTGAGCCCTCTCCAGCCAGTGAGCCCTCTCCAGCCAGTGAGTCCGCTCCAGCCAGTGAGTCCGCTCCAGCCAGTGAGTCCGCTCCAGCCAGTGAGTCCGCTCCAGCCAGGCATGCTCTCCCTATCAGTCCGGTGATGGCCAAGAGGGCTGTCCTCACGTTCTATGTTTTGGCGGTCTTGCGTGCCTGGAGGATGCTCTCAGAGCAGCCCCAGCCTGAGCACGCTGCCGTCCCAGAGCAGCCCCAGTCTGAGCACGCTGCCGTCCCAGAGCAGCCCCAGTCTGAGCACGCTGCCGTCCCAGAGCAGCCCCAGTCTGAGCACGCTGCCGTCCCAGAGCAGCCCCAGTCTGAGCACGCTGCCGTCCCAGAGCAGCCCCAGTCTGAGCACGCTGCCGTCCCAGAGCAGCCCCAGTCTGAGCACGCTGCCGTCCCAGAGCAGCCCCAGTCTGAGCCAGCTGCCGTCCCAGAGCAGCCCCAGTCTGAGCCAGCTGCCGTCCCAGAGCAGCCCCAGTCTGAGCCAGCTGCCGTCCCAGAGCAGCCCCAGTCTGAGCACGCTGCCGTCCCAGAGCAGCCCCAGTCTGAGCCAGCTGCCGTCCCAGAGCAGCCCCAGTCTGAGCCAGCTGCCGTCCCAGAGCAGCCCCAGTCTGAGCACGCTGCCGTCCCAGAGCAGCCCCAGTCTGAGCCAGCTGCCGTCCCAGAGCAGCCCCAGTCTGAGCACGCTGCCGTCCCAGAGCAGCCCCAGTCTGAGCACGCTGCCGTCCCAGAGCAGCCCCAGTCTGAGCACGCTGCCGTCCCAGAGCAGCCCCAGTCTGAGCACGTTGCCGTCCCTGAGCAGTTCCAGTCTGAACACGTTGCCGTCCCAGAGCAGTTCCAGTCTGAGCCCGCTGCTGTCCCTGAGTCCTCCGCTCTCCCTGATACGGCCACGGAGACCGTTACCGAGCTGCCCGCTCTCCCTGATATGGCCATGAAGCACCCTTGGCCTACTGCCCTGTCGCCGTCCAAGCCTTCTGCCCTGCCGCCACCGCCCAGATCTTCTGTCCTGCCACCATCATCCAAGCCTTCTGCCCTGCCGCCGCCGCCCAGGCTTTCTGCCCTGCCGCCACTGCCCAGGCCGTCTGAACCGTTGGAACCAGCCTGGTCAGTTCCTCCGGCACCACCCTGGCAATCAGCCAGGATTCCAGACCCGCTGGAACCAGCCTGGTCAGTTCCTCCAGCGCCACCCTGGCAATCAGCCAGGACTCCAGAACCACTGGAACCAGCCTGGTCAGTTCCTCCAGCACCGCCCTGGCTATCAGTTGGGCACCCTGGATCTGGCCCACCATCCCTCCCCCTGATCCTCCTCCTGTCCACCTCCCTCCTGAGTTTTTTGTGTTTTTGTTTGTTGTCTGGTGGAGCGTCTGGTAGCCGCTCCTTTGAGGGGGGGTAATGTCACGATCACCTGTGAGAGTGCCTATCAGCCACTAGAGGGCACTCCATCTTGGACTTTTGTTTTCACCCCTTGGACTACAATTCCCATATTCACCCCTGGACTCATTATTACACTCATTGCACTCAGCTGTTTTGTGTTTCATCATTAGTGTCTGTCTATTTATACTCAGTTGTGTCTGTCCTTGGTTGTGGTTTGTTGTATTTGTTACGTGCACTGTTTTGTATCTCTGGCTTGTTGTTTTGTGGACTGATTACCTGGATTTTGACCTCTTGCCTGCCTTGGATTTACGTTTCTGGACTCCCCAATAAATACTTATGCTGCACTTGGATCTACCATCTTGTTCTTGTGTGTGACCGTGACAAATAATAAGTCTTAACTGGTTGACAAAGATACCAGTTACCAGTTGTTGTTGTTTTTTTTATTTAAATTAAATTAAATTAAAAAAATATATATATATATTTTTTTTTTATTATTATTTACTTAAACAAATTAAAATACTTTAAAATACCATTTTTTATTATTATTTATTTAATATATATATAAAATAATTATAAATACATTATATATAATCTTTATATAATTTATTACTTTATTATAATTACATTTTATATTTGTATATATATTATATTATATATATATATATATATGGATAGGTAGACAGATAGATATATAGATAGATAGTTGTTTAACATATATATGTATTTATTTGTATATATTTTTATTTAAATTAATGATTTAATTATTTATTTAAAGGAATTAAAATACTTGAGAATAAACCATTTTTGTAATCATTTTTTAATAATTCTTAATTGGTTGACAGTGTAAATGAGTACTTATACCAGTTTACAGTGACATTCATCATGCACAGGAATCTTTTTTTTTTTTTTTTTTTTTTTTTTAATGCTCTGCTGTTCAGACCCTATTTATTTCCTTAATACACACTGGCCTTATTGTAAACAATTCATTATTGCATGTAAAGTGTTTTGTCTTCATAATCTTTAATGAAAATGTAACAGTTTGCCTCGCCCCTGAAACGCCTTTCTTTTTCAGCCGACATCAGAAATCCCTCAAATTCAGTTTTCACAATCATTCAATTCCTGATGCATAAAGTCCTACTCTGCATATTTCACCTTGCAATGCATCACGTTACGCAAGTAAAACGGGTGTCATGTGTGCTAATTAGCGCAATCTAGAGCGAGCAGGGACTAAATGAGCAGAGAACATTGTTAATAAAGATGACTGACCCTACATAAACACAGCCATCTAATGCTCCAGGCAGACTGCATCAATATGCAGAATCCATGAGCCAAACGAGTCAAAATATGAAGAGATTAATGCCAAGCCATGCCACAATCCATCACGCGAAAGGCCATATTTGTGTTCATGTTGGAAAACTCGATCTGGCTGCTTCATCCTGCCCTTTAAAAGTGATAACTAAATCTGCGTTCTCCGCGAGCTGTTTGCGCGCGCCCTCGGTTTGATATGCATCAAAGCCAATTACATGCATAGGTGACTCCTATTAGCGAGAGTAGATCAATGTCACTAAGAGGGATCCGATAATTAAATCAATTTAACAATCAACTCGCTAAACGAATTCGGGTGACGTTGAAATTAATCTGGCACGATCAGGCGATTGTTGATGTCCTTTCCGTGCGGAGAGGATATTCCGGAGGAATAATCATGGCTTGGCCGGAGTCCAGCTGTAGAGGCGAACGCGAGGTTAACAGCGTTTGGATGGGTTTGAGGAGTCATGAATCATGCTCTTCCCTCAGCAGCGCTGCAGTTAAGACTCTATTTCATCTCTGCTTTCATCTCAGTTGGGTTTTTGGGGAAAGAGATGAGTGTGCTGTGGTGGTGAGTAACTATCTGGAGAGGAAAAGTTTGAATGGTTTAGTTATAAGGTAACTTACCATTTGCGTTCACACTCATCTCCAGTCTGCACATGAGCTGCTTTGAATTCTGCTGATCTTCAGACACTCATTTCTGCACATACAGGTCTTTTTGAATCATGAGCTGCTGGAAAAAGAGGTCCTGACATCACTGATGGCACTGCAAAAACAAAGAAGGAAAAAATAGAATTAAAGAACTGCCTCTTTTTAGCTCATGAGTTTGAAGGTGAATGGAATTGTTCACACCCTAGAGGCAATGCATTCTGTGAAATGAAGTGTTGTTATTCTCGGGTTCAGTTCTGAATGGCACACAACTCAAAAACTTGAGCACTGGCAAAATTTTGCATTCAAATGACGATCAATGGAGAAATGCAAGAGTGCAACCAAAACTTCCACTGTCATAAACCCAATTGTAAAAGCAATTAATAGGCAACTGTGAGCATGTCATACACTTGCGAATTTAGTCCTATAATGAAAGAAATCTTCAACAGTTTCTTCTCCAATGGCAAAATCCCAGTGTGCACTCGATATATATATGCACTATTATAACCAATAAATATGAGTATGTGTGTTTGAGTGTGTGTGTGTGTGTAAACACTCAGAAACGCAGAAATGAAGAATCCAAGTACAAGTGAACTCTATGAAAAATCTTTAGCTCTACTTTAGCCTCAGGCAGATCCAGAGCGCGAGAGGTTATCCGCATGAGCGCGAGAGAGCGAGACACAATGCTGAGTTTGAGTTTACCAGCACAGGTGCTCAAGACTGCAAGCTGTTCCCGCTCGGGTCCGTATCAGGGCCGCGGCCTGCGAGAATAATGACAGAATCTGAAAGATTTAGTGTCATTCTGCACCAAAATGTCCCATCTGACAGCCCTTCTGAAGAGCGTCCATAAATAAAGATTGTTGACTATTGACAAACACGCGCTTCAAAGCCAGGCTTCCTCTGGAGGAATGGAGATGAACTGAGATATTGATGCCGATTCTTTAAACTTTTATCATTTTGTTCACATTGGCTGTCAGTTCAGAGGGAAGCCCTGGTTTTGTGTCAATAACTTCATTTTATGCTCTTTCGCCTGAAATATTCAGCAGCTGCGTCTCCGAGCAGAAACCGGTCACTGTTGACTTACTGCAAATCTTTTGTTTCTCATCAGGGGATGTTTGCAGAAGCATCTGAACGATTTCACTTTCTCAGTTGGGCCGCTATGGCAATTTCAAATTATTAAGGTTCATTTGCGCTGAAAATGTTGAATTATTAAGTGTGAGTAAGCGCGTTCTCCCACGCGTGTTTCGCTCGAGCGCGTCCACATGCGCTGAGCTCAAACTGTGCCCGACATAATCTCATCTAAATGTGTTCGCTCTCGCTTTCCACTAGCCTGTTAGAGTAGATAAAAATATTAAAGCTATCTGCCTTCAGATGAGATTAAAATACTCACCCCGGGTTCAATCTCATATGCGGCTCTTGACAGAAAGACATGTTGAGCTGTCTGTGAATATGGGCTTTCATTTAAAGTCGGCGAGAGTTAGTGGAAAGCTGGAACGAGCGGCGTAAACATCAGGCGTCAGGCCATCGTTCTTTAGTTAAAATCCACACGCTGATGGATGACGGGAACGGACCGGCCCAGCGAGTAAACGACGCCTCCGACAGTCATTGATCTGCGGCTGATGTTAAAGTACTGGCATGCTCATGTCCGTTAGTACCTCATATATTGTTCACCACAGTAAACGAATGACATAAATGACATTCATTCGCGAATGGGGGGGGGGGGGGGTTGGGTGTAGTTGTTTACTGCAAACTTCACATATGTAGCTATAGCCTAAATATGATCCCAGCTAACAAAAAATACTAATGTTAACGGCCCCATTAAGTTATGAAAACGTTATTTCTGAACGTTCTAAACATCCAACATTTTGGATGCAAAATTCCAGCATTCTATTTTATCATTTATCAAACATGGGAACATTACTTTGGAATGTTCCTGAACGATCTGAAACAAGTAGTGTCATAGACGAACATCCAACTAAAACTTTTCAGAAATAAAACATGAATGATGTATAAAAATGTTTTTGTGCTAACCTTTTGAGATCATTATTAAAGACCAGATTATGAACGTTCTATTAATGTTACTGGAAGAACGTTTGTTCATAAGTTATGACATGTAGCAAAAAAACATAGTAGGCTAAATTGTGCACACAATATAGCAAATCGGGAGAACGAAATAGTAAATTGTGCACACAATTTACCAAATCGATGGAATGAAATAGTAAATCGTGTGCACGATTTAGCAAATCAATGGAATGAAATAGTAAATTGTGCACACAATTTACCAAATCGATGGAATGAAATAGTAAATCGTGCACACAATTTACCAAATCGATGGAATGAAATAGTAAATCGAGCACACAATTTAGCAAATCAATGGAATGAAATAGTAAATCGTGCACACAATTTAGCAAATCAATGGAATGAAATAGTAAATCGAGCACACAATTTAGCAAATCAATGGAATGAAATAGTAAATCGTGCACACAATTTACCAAATCAATGGAATGAAATAGTAAATCGTGCACACAATTTACCAAATCGATGGAATGAAATAGTAAATCGTGCACACAATTTACCAAATCGATGGAATGAAATAATAAATCGAGCATACAATTTAGCAAATCAATGGAATGAAATAGTAAATCGTGCACACAGTTTACCAAATCGATGGAATGAAATAGTAAATCGAGCACACAATTTAGCAAATCAATGGAATGAAAAAGTAAATCGAGCACACAATTTAGCAAATCAATGGAATGAAATAGTAAATCGAGCACACAATTTAGCAAATCAATGGAATGAAATAGTAAATTGTGCACACAATTTACCAAATCGATGGAATGAAATAGTAAATCGTGCACACAATTTACCAAATCGATGGAATGAAATAATAAATCGAGCATACAATTTAGCAAATCAATGGAATGAAATAGTAAATCGTGCACACAGTTTACCAAATCGATGGAATGAAATAGTAAATCGAGCACACAATTTAGCAAATCGATGGAATGAAATAGTAAATCGAGCACACAATTTAGCAAATCAATGGAATGAAATAGTAAATCGTGCACACAATTTACCAAATCGATGGAATGAAATAGTAAATCGAGCACACAATTTAGCAAATCAATGGAATGAAATAGTAAATCGTGCACACAATTTAGCAAATCGATGGAATGAAATAGTAAATCGAGCACACAATTTAGCAAATCAATGGAATGAAATAGTAAATTGTGCACACAATTTAGCAAATCAATGGAATGAAATAGTAAATCGAGCACACAATTTAGCAAATCGATGGAATGAAATAGTAAATTGTGCACACAATTTAGCAAATCAATGGAATGAAATAGTAAATTGTGTGCACGATTTACTAAATCGATGGAACAAAACAGTAAATCGTGTGCACGATTTAGCAAATCAATGGAATGAAATAGTAAATTGTGCACACAATTTACCAAATCGATGGAATGAAATAGTAAATCGAGCACACAATTTAGCAAATCAATGGAATGAAATAGTAAATCGTGCACACAATTTAGCAAATCAATGGAATGAAATAGTAAATCGTGCACACAATTTAGCAAATCAGTGGAATGAAATAGTAAATCGAGCACACAATTTAGCAAATCGATGGAATGAAACAGTAAATCGAGCACACAATTTAGCAAATCGATGGAATGAAATAGTAAATCGAGCACACAATTTAGCAAATCAATGGAATGAAATAGTAAATCGTGCACACAATTTACCAAATCGATGGAATGAAATAGTAAATCGAGCACACAATTTAGCAAATCAATGGAATGAAATAGTAAATCGTGCACACAATTTAGCAAATCGATGGAATGAAATAGTAAATCGAGCACACAATTTAGCAAATCAATGGAATGAAATAGTAAATTGTGCACACAATTTAGCAAATCAATGGAATGAAATAGTAAATCGAGCACACAATTTAGCAAATCGATGGAATGAAATAGTAAATTGTGTGCACGATTTACTAAATCGACGGAACAAAACAGTAAATCGTGTGCACGATTTAGCAAATCAATGGAATGAAATAGTAAATAGTGCACACAATTTAGCAAATCAATGGAATGAAATAGTAAATCGTGCACACAATTTAGCAAATCAATGGAATGAAATAGTAAATCGTGCACACAATTTAGCAAATCAATGGAATGAAATAGTAAATTGTGCACACAATTTGGCAAATCAATGGAATGAAATAGTAAATTGTGTGCACGATTTACTAAATCGACGGAACAAAACAGTAAATCGTGTGCACGATTTAGCAAATCAATGGAATGAAATAGTAAATCGTGCACACAATTTAGCAAATCAATGGAATGAAATAGTAAATCGTGCACACAATTTAGCAAATCAATGGAATGAAATAGTAAATTGTGCACACAATTTAGCAAATCAATGGAATGAAATAGTAAATTGTGTGCACGATTTACTAAATCGACGGAACAAAACAGTAAATCGTGTGCACGATTTAGCAAATCAATGGAATGAAATAGTAAATTGTGCACACAATTTACCAAATCGATGGAATGAAATAGTAAATCGAGCACACAATTTAGCAAATCAATGGAATGAAATAGTAAATCGTGCACACAATTTAGCAAATCAATGGAATGAAATAGTAAATCGTGCACACAATTTAGCAAATCAATGGAATGAAATAGTAAATCGAGCACACAATTTAGCAAATCGATGGAATGAAACAGTAAATCGAGCACACAATTTAGCAAATCGATGGAATGAAATAGTAAATCGAGCACACAATTTAGCAAATCAATGGAATGAAATAGTAAATCGTGCACACAATTTACCAAATCGATGGAATGAAATAGTAAATCGAGCACACAATTTAGCAAATCAATGGAATGAAATAGTAAATCGTGCACACAATTTAGCAAATCGATGGAATGAAATAGTAAATCGAGCACACAATTTAGCAAATCAATGGAATGAAATAGTAAATTGTGCACACAATTTAGCAAATCAATGGAATGAAATAGTAAATCGAGCACACAATTTAGCAAATCGATGGAATGAAATAGTAAATTGTGTGCACGATTTACTAAATCGACGGAACAAAACAGTAAATCGTGTGCACGATTTAGCAAATCAATGGAATGAAATAGTAAATTGTGTGCACGATTTACTAAATCAACGGAACAAAACAGTAAATCATGTGCACGATTTAGCAAATCAATGGAATGAAATAGTAAATTGTGCACACAATTTACCAAATCGATGGAATGAAATAGTAAATTGTGCACACAATTTACCTAATCAATGGAATGAAATAGTAAATTGTGCACACAATTTACCTAATCAATGGAATGAAATAGTAAATCGAGCACACAATTTACCAAATCGATAGAATGAAATAGTAAATCAAGCACACGATTTAGCAAATCAATGGAATGAAATAGTAAATCGTGTGCACGATATACCAAATCGACGGAACAAAATAGCAAATTGAGCACAAGATTTACCAAATCAATGAACAAAATTGTGCACATGATTTAGCAAATCAAGGTAACCCAATAGTAAATTGTGCGCACGATTTACTAAATCGACGAAACTAAATAGTAAATTGTGCACACGATTTAGCAAACCGATGGAACAAAATAGTAAATCGTGCACACAATTTACCAAATCAATGGAATGAAATAGTAAATTGTGTGCACGATTTACCAAATCGATGGAACAAAGTAGCAAATCGAGCACAAGATTTACCAAATCGACGAACAAAATTGTGCACACGATTTAGCAAATCAAGGTAACAAAATAGTAAATTGTGTGCACTTTTTACTAAATCGACAAAACTAAATAGTAAATTGTGCACACGATTTAGCAAACCGATGGAACAAAATAGTAAATCGTGCACACAATTTACCAAATTGAGGGAATGAAATAGTAAATCGTGCACACAATTTACCAAATTGAGGGAACGAAATAGTAAATCATGTGCACAATTTACAAAATGGAGGGAACAAAATAGTAAATCATGTGCAATTTACCAAATCTAGGGAACAAAATAGTAAATCGTGTGCACAATTTACCAAATCGAGGGAACAAAATAGTAAATCATGTGCAATTTACCAAATCTAGGGAACGAAATAGTAAATCGTGTGCATTATTTACCAAATCGAGGGAACAAAATAGTAAATCGTGTGCACAATTTACCAAATCGAGGGAACGAAATAGTAAATTGTTTGCACAATTTACCAAATCGAGGGAACAAAATAGTAAATCGTGTGCACAATTTACCAAATCGAGGGAACAAAATAGTAAATCGTGTGCACAATTTACCAAATCGAGGGAACGAAATAGTAAATCATGTGCAATTTACCAAATTGAGGGAACGAAATAGTAAATCATGTGCACAATTTACCAAATCGAGGGAACGAAATAGTAAATCGTGTGCACAATTTACCAAATCGAGGGAACGAAATAGTAAATCATGTGCACAATTTACCAAATCGAGGGAACGAAATAGTAAATCATGTGCACAATTTACCAAATCGAGGGAACGAAATAGTAAATCGTGTGCATAAAATTTATTTTATGATACTGATATAATATCATACTGGCATGAAATAATAATCAATAATACATATACACACACATATTATATATATATATATATATATATATATATATAAAAACTTTATTTTATGTCTGTGGTTTAATATGTTGCAAATAAACTGGCCCTTAAACAGTTCATAAAAACAAAATGCTCTGTGGTTGGTCACTTTACATAAAGCCATGCAACGTGGCGGTTTATAGCTTTGCTGCTATGTTAACAGTGTGCTAAACGCACGGCAGGGGTTCGATCACTAAAAACAGGATCTTTAGTACCGACTTAGTCCTCTTTGACCCCCGCAGAGACTTTGATTCAGTCATCGTGCTTCAAGATGTCCGAAATCTCCAGCGTCCCTGTCGTCTTCAGCATCAATCCCTTGACGTAACAGCACTGCCTCCTCTGCGAGTTTTGCTATTTATGCAGCTTAATTATGATTCGGCTGCACAGCGTGTCGGCACTGAGCAGGGTTTGAAGTGCAGTAATGAGTCGAATCAGGGCTTTTTTCTATCGGAGGTGCGCTTTGAATGTCGTCGTCTTCAATCAGCGGCATGTGTCTGGGCCTGTTCAGAGATGTCAAGACGAAGGATGTTTCATCTATTTTTACAGTTTGTTTTGTGTTCTCCTCATTGGGGAGGATCTTTGGCCTTCTGTCCCGCACGTCTCCGGATCTGGAGGTTTTTATAACAAACTGAACGTCAGTTGAAAGGCATTCGAGATGAGTTTTAATGTGACAGTGTTTTTATTGCGTCCAAATTTTACTCGCTGCGATGGTTAAACATTTCTGGACGGTTCCTTTGTGTCAACTTGATTTAGCGATTGTCGGCTCAACTGTCTGTTGTTTGTCTTTAAAAGTCATCCTGTTGGGGTTCTTGTAAAGGTAATGCTGAAATTAGCATATGAAAGTCCTCGTCATACAGATTTATACAAATATTTTCTGGTGCCTTTATTCCTCATCATCATGTTGCTTTGGGACACAACAAATCTAAACAGTGTACAATCCTGTTGATGTTATTTTACTTTCAAACACTTATTTAAACTATATATTTTTTACTTGTTTAATTGCTCCAAATGTTTTGAGTATCCCCACTCCACTTTACAATAAGGTTCAATTTATTAACATTAGATAATGCATCATAATTTGGAAATATCCAGAATCAAAGCAGTTATCAAACACTAAAATATACATTAATTTTATATAAATACATACAGTACGTACCTTTTTAGTGCTCGCAAAGTACTTATTCAAACTAAGTTCCTGCTCAAGAGAGTTCACGATTTCGGACGCAGCCATAGACTCTCTCTTTGGTGTCACACTGTGTTGGAACTAGTGTAAAGCCACATGGTTGAGTTGTTTTGACCTTTGACCTTTAGAAATACAATCTGTGTTTCTGTGTGTGTTTGTCTATTGGTGAATTTCGATTAGTCCTTTCCACTGTGCGCCGGTGTAATTTCCTCTGATGTAACCTGCTGACGTATGCAGAACAAATCAGGCCTCAAACCCCAGAGGGCCGCGGTGACCCACACACCTTTGCACACGTAAACACGTGCTGCGCAAGCACAAAACTACTCGCATTTCACACACGTTGCAACTGCACAAAACTAATAATCAGACAGGAAAAAAACTCACTTGTGAGATATCTGCTGTTTCTGAAGAGAATCCATCTCAGAATATCCACGTGATCTCAAATGTGTCTCCACTAGAGTTTCAGAAGAGATCTCAAACTGGCTCAAAAGGTGCAAGAAGTCTGCCAAAACAAGTCAGAGATTATTGTATCATTTTAGATCATTTTTATTTTAGTACATCAAGTTAAACTAAATGAAAATGAGAAATGCTGCTTTGGCAAGTAGCTTAACGGTTTGGTTGATTATGATTTCAACTTTAGTTAGTGTGTAATGTTGCTGTTTGAGCATAAACAACATCTGCAAAGTTACGACACTCAAAGTTCAATGCAAAGGGAGATATTTTTTTTTACAGAAAATACTTTTTAAGGACTACAACAAGCTTCTTCCTGGGTTAGTGACATCACAAACACTAAAATTTACATAAACCCCACCCCCTTTGTTGCATTTTCTCGGGGGCGGGGTTTATGTAAATTTTAGTGTTTAGCCATGTTGGGCTGCTTTAGACAAGAGGAAGAGTTGTTGTAGTAGAGTGTTGTTGTCATGCCGTCATTTTACGCCGGACTGCTTCACAAACGAGGATCAATTCAACAAAAAAATATCAACATGACGGCACATGCTAGTGGATGAGTTGAATCAACTCCACAGCAACTACATCAATTTATCCACTAACCATTCAGAAACGTCCAGTTTCATTCTAAAAGTTGTAACTTCTTCCTGAGTCTCTCCATCAGTGTCGACTCCGGTTTGAACAATGTAAGACTGAACACCGTTACTGACAATCCTCATTTTGGCTGCATGAGATTCTCCAGCTTTGTTGTTGTTGAGCTGTTAAAGCTCCGCCCTCTTCTGGAAAGGGGGCGGGAGCAGCAGCTCATTTGCATTTAAAGGGACACACACAAAAACTGCTTGTTTTTGCTCACACCCAAATAGGGGCAAATTTGACAAGCTATAATAAATGATCTGTGGGGGATTTTGAGCTGAAACTTCACAGACACATTCTGGGGACACCAGAGACTTATATTACATCTTGTGAAAGGGGCATCATTGGTCTCCTTTAAGTTTAAGTTACCAGCTTTAATTAAATTTTTAATAGGTTTTGTTAACAACAACAACAACAACAACACAAGATCTAGCAGGATATAATATGACATAAACATGCAGGCAAACAGCACGTTTCGAAGGCATTTGGCTGCTGTTGACAGCCCAGAGTTCAACTACTGTTGACAGCAGAGAGCAAATGAAGCCACGCTCAGACATTTTCTACCCAGAATGCTTACATCTCATCTGATCTAACAGAGAGTTTATTCATATCAGCACTGACTGGATGGGCCGCATGACATTTGGATATTTAAGGGGAGTCATCTTATCATTCCCGGGATCGAGAAAACGAGCAACACGCAGAGGCAAATGCTAAAGCACATAAAAGACGCGCAGCCCAGAGTGTCGCCGTTGTGTTTCTGAAAGCTTCAGCTGACTTAAAAAGCAAATGCTCATGCTTTTCCTGAATAAGCAGGTGGTAAAATGTATAATATATATATATATATATATATATATTATAATAATAAAATGTATATATATAAATATGTATATATAGGGGCCGCATTCCTAAAAAGCAAATGCTCATGTTTTTCTCTGAATAAGCTGATGGTGAAATGAGAGCAAGTGAAGAAATAAACAAGGGATTCATTAAAAGGATAGTATGTGATGAATGTGGCACTTTTTGAGAGCCGCTGCCTCTGTAATGATCCTCTAAGTTCTGCGGCGGTCACGCTGTTTGCCCCCTGAAAAACACACAGCTGATCCTGACCTCTCAAACTCAATATCTACCCACACATGACTTATCCCAGTCCGGAGATTTATAATAACGCACAATGGGATCCAATTCTCTGCTGCCGGGTGTCACAATGTTATTTACATTATAGTTAATGAACAGAGATCAGCTCATAAATAAATGTATAAATTCAAGCAGGCAAAGAGGATAGAGTCAGTTCTGGATGGAAACGTCGGTAATGGGAAACGGCAATACAAACACACAAAGGAAATGTACGCACTGAAAACATTAAAGTATGCTGCTGTGTGTTTGAGGGGCAGTGGATGTCAGTCACTTGTGGAATTGAGGTCGTTTCTGTCCGCAATAAGGTTAATTAGACTTACTGTCCGGATCGGAAACAACTGCACGTGTTCATCGGGGTCAGAGAAGCAGGAGAGACAGAGAGATGAAGCAAAACTTCACAGAAAACAACATTCGGATGGTTGTTTATCACAATACCTAGAGAAAGCATGACCCGGATGCACATGAGCCTCACGCTGCCAGCTTTAGCTGGTGGAGCCGCAGGAAAATTATGTCAAGTCAACGTTTTTGGCAGCACATGACTGACTATCCTGAGGTGTGACGTCAGAGACAGTGAAAGAGAACATTTCATGTCACGCTTTTAGAGCCCTATTTTAAGGATCTAAGCACATGATCGCAGGTGCACTTAGGGCATGTCCGAATCCACTTTAACTAGTTTAACTACAGAAATAATGGTTGTACCTAGTGTTTTAATGAGTCATGGGTGTGCAATAAACCAATCTGATTGTTATCTCTCATTTCCTTTAAAATCCAGGTGCGCTTGCTCCATGGCGGATTGCTATTTACATGGCGAAATATAGACACCTTCAACCTGACGATTCAGTTTAAATATTTGTGTATTGCCACGACTGGTCAAATAATTAGCCAATTTCATTCGTCATTACTGCAAATAGGTAATTCTGATACATGCAATGACTATCCATTATGACATGTAGGCATTTTTATCTTTATGCACACATTAATAATCTTTTACATTTTAATCTTTTTATTTTTAATATTTGGTGTGCTGCTGTGCGTCCTTGTGTGTGTAACAAGCAGAGTGTACGAGCGTTGAGCACTTGCCTATAGGTGCATATTATTAACGCACCCTTTAAATAACAAAAAAAATATTGCGGCATTGACTTTAGACCAGCTTTTAGTTGGTCAATGGTGCAGTTCTTTTCAGGTGCCTCAAAATAGCAACACGCCAACAATGCACCTGAACACACAGTTTTCAGACCAGCACACTCATGGCTGAACAGATGGGCGCGAGTGCATTTGCTATTTAAACAAAGTGGTGCTGGACGTGAAAATGATAACTGCGTCGGGCTGAAACTAGCAAAAAACACTTGCGTCACGCCTGGCGTCGTATTGCATTGTCTTATTGCACTTAAACTGTCAAATACACACGAGGTTATGTCAAAAACAAAGTTCACATAAACAGTCAGTTATGCCTGTGAACATAAACAGCAGGGAAAGTAACTGCGTGTATATTAGATCTGTGTATTAAAGTGACAGTACTACACTCTAAAAAATGCTGGGTTAAAAACAACCCAAGTTGGGTTAAATGTGGACAAACCCAGTGATTGGGTTGTTTTGACCCAGCGGTTGGGTTAAATGTTTGCCCAATGTGCTGGGTAGTTTTATTTAACTCAACTATTGTTTAAAAATGATTATATGTCTGGCTTAAAATGAGTGCAAAATATGTTGGAAATTAAAATCAGACACATAATTACTAGAGGCAACAATAATAATCAAAAGATGAACATTTATTAATAAGCAATTTAATAAATGTTTATTATTTAATTATTATTAATTAAACATATTAATAAATGTTATTTTCCAATCTATTTTGGGTTCATTTTAAGTGATCAATAAAGTGATTTTAAAACATCAGTTGAGTTAAATAAAACTACCCAGCAGATTGGGTTAAAGATTCAACCCAACAGCTGGGTCAAAACAACCCAATCGCTGGGTTTGTCCATTTTTAACCCAACTTGGGTTGTTTTTAACCCAGCATTTTTTAGAGTGTACTGCTGTATCTTGACTGAATAACTTTAGTAGCTTTAATAAGAATATATTTTTTATTCGAATGCTATTGTTAAATGCTCTGGTGAGGAGATAACACTCTAAAAAATGTTTGGTTAAAAACAACCCAAGTTGGGTTGAAAATGGACAAACCCAGCAATTGGGTTGTTTTAACCCAGTGGTTGGGTTAAATGTTTGCCCAACGTGCTGGGTAGTTTTATTTAACTCAACTACTGATGACTATATGGCTGGTTTAAAATGAATCCAAAATAGGTAAGAAATTAAAAATCAGACACATAATTACTAGAGGCAACAATAATAATCAAAAGGTGTACATTTATTAATAAGCAATTTAATAAATGTTTATTGTTTATTATTCATTATCTTATTAATAAATGCTCATTTATTAAACATATTAATAAATGTTAATTTCCTGCATATTTTGGGTTCATTTTAAGCAAGCAATACAGTAATTTTTATACAACAGTTGAGTTAAATAAAACTACCCAGCACGTTGGGCAAACATTTAACCCAACCACTGGGTTAAAACAACCCAGTTGCTGGGTTTGTCCATTTTCAACCCAACTTGGGTTGTTTTTAACCCAGCATTTTTTAGAGTGAAACATGGCTGACTGTGTACAGCTCACTGAGGTCGGGGTCTATGCTAATAGGGCGGAGTCTGTCAGCAGTCGTGGGCGGGGCCTAAGCATATGTGACAGCAACTTTCCGTTCTCTCTCTTGAATCCAACACGGAAGTGACTTAAACTGCAATTCATCAACTGGCCGCTAGAGACAGGCTCCAAAAGGGAGTCAATCCCATAGTCCGCCCATGTTAAAATGCTTTAAAGCATGTTAAAACTTTACAACAGAAGAAAATATGTTTACAGCCTGGTACAAAAAGTGGTTTTGGTCTAAAAAGCTAATTTTGCCCTTCATGACAACCATGAGGGGGGTGAATTTTTTTATAACGCATCTGTTTAAATTATATTAAGCCTTAAAATTCAGCATAATTGAGGGCGTGGCCTTGAGTGACAGGTGGATTGCTGCTCAGCTAATTCCACCCACATCCCGCCTTTTTGTGCATTTTCGGTTATCTAGGAGTGAGGCGCTGCCAAGATGGCGACGGCCGGCTCCGCCCACTTTGGGCTTCAAAAATGCTCTTCAGAAACCTATGGGTGACATCATGGACACTACTTCCATTGTTTTATACAGTCTATGGACGTCACAAAAGCTACAGTCTGCAAACGGCTTGTTCTGAGACACTGCTTATGATTTTTGGGTATAGAAAAAGTGGAGTAGGTGGATTTTTACCATTTATAGGGTGGTTGTGTACACACACTGCTTACACGTTTATGTTCAAACACCATGTAAAAGTGAATATTGCATAAGAGGTCCCCTTTAAAATCAATCACCACTACCTGAATTCTTCCATTATGAATCATGAAGAGAAGTCATTCATTTTCATTGAGAGTTGTCAATGACAGCAACGTGATGTGACGTGTCCAGCACTGCAACAAAATGAAGAAAAAGAGTTTACCATCATGCAAATATGGTATGAAGTGCTTAAAATCATTAGCAAATATCTGTTCAGTTTGGCTCTATTCACACTAGACTGATTATATATTGTAAATCCAGCTAAATTTTGTGGTTTTCACTCCTGTAGAAACCAAACTCTGTGCTCAAAACAGGTTTAAACACTCAAAATAGGACTAGGAGTGACAACTGTATTTATCTGCAGTGTGAACATGGCTAACCTCTGCTTTTGATTGGTTTTATTCTTGATGCACAAAGCGCCGAGAGCTCTTGAAGTGTCCTGCAGGATATTCACACAGAAAGGGCTGTTCATTCCTCTTCACAGCGAGTGTAACTGGCCGTGATCTTATTAGGGAGTAAGTCTGTCTGGGTGGCCCTTGGGCCAAAACGAACCGACAGAAACAAGATAATTACTTCCACTTAAAATGTTTAGCGTCGCATCCAGGCAGTCTGAGCAATCTTCAAGAAGCTGATCTCCAGTGTGTCTGAGGATTTACAGACAGCAGTCGACGCCGCTGTTTACTGTTTCAGGTGTTGTTTTGTCTGGGTCTGTTACTTCTCGTTGATGTTCTGCTTTGAGACGCAGATGAGATGCGAATGAATCATGCTTGTGATCTCACTGCAGTGTGGCATTTATATTTTCCTCTTCTGTCTCTTTGCAACCACCGTGTTTGAGGCTACATCTGCCACAGCGATCCTGTAAGAAGAGGTTAAAGAATTAGGAGGGATGGCAGCTCAATAACTTCATGCAACTTCTTCCTTTATAAGCCAATGTGAAGCATCTGAGACCCTCTGTTGTTGGCTGGAGTAACTAAAAATAGCAACATTACTAATTTAACTACACTTTTCAGACTTGCATGTATACTGTATACATAGCTATATAATCGGATAGTCAAATGAAACAATTATATAGCAAATGAATTAAGTATATAATAATTAAATTTTAAACACTAAATCATAATTCATTAAAAAAAAATTTTTTTTTACATATTACATACATTTTGATGCCAGTTGAGAATGAATTAGTGAATTACTAAGACTTTTTTCAAAAAAAAAAAAATCATTAGAATATATTTATTTAATATTAGAATTTAATATAATATTAGACTATAGCTATATTAGCTATATTTTTATATATTATTATATCTAAGAGTCAAAAACAATAATATAATAAATAAATTAAATAATTAAACAAAAAATAAAATTTAAACAGCAAATCATAATAAAATGTAATTTAAAAATAAAACAATACATTTATATATATAAAGTTTAATGCAAATTTAGAATGAATTAGTTCAAAGAATTGCATTATATTTGTTTTAAATTAGAATATAATAAAATGTAATAGACTATAATTGTACAATCTGATTAGTTAAATTAAAGAATAATATCATAAATTAATATAATTAATATAATATAATTAATTTAAATACATTTAATCATAAATAAAAATAATAATAATAATAATTAAAAAAATAAAACAATATGTTTTTGATAAAGTATAAAGTTTTACATTAATAAAGTTTGAATCCAGTTATGATTTTTCAAACAATTACATAATAATGAAATAGATTTTTTTAATATAACAAAATATAAGAATATAATTATATGACAGTTAAATTCCATAATATATTAAATTATAATGCAATATATATATATATATATATATATATATATATATATATATATATATATATATATATATATATATATATATATATATATATATATATATCTTATTATACTCAAGTAAAAAGTATTTAATAATATTAATAATAATACAAATTAAATAATATTTTTTAATAATATAAAAATATTTATCAAAATAATAATTAATGTCATAAAAAAATAAAACAACACTTAGCCTTTAAATGGCTTCAATGTATTCAAGTTTTTGTTAGTATCTTGCAGAGCAGTACACTATATTTAGAAGGGTAGCTGCAGCTTCAATAATTTAAATTATGTATTTGTATTATGAGTCCCGTGGAAACTTCCCAGGCTTCCCCAGCAACACCTTGTACCTGTCCTGAAATCCTCCTCCTCCTCCTCAGGTGATCCAGCGGTCACTAGGACAAGAGTGACAGATAACTTACATCTGAACCCTGTAAGAAAAAAAGAAAACTCCTATCTGCAGGTTCAGCGGTGCGTGTTTGAATTTCACCAGATTAGAGTAAATGCTCATGAAACCAGCCTGATGAACAAACTCTTCACCGAATGCCAGGCTATATTTATTACATTCCATGATTCAAGCCCACACACACACACACACACACACGCAGATGCATGAAGGTGTGAGACGGACACCTGCGGTCGAGCGTAAACAATCGAGGACCACAGCCTCATCTTCCCTGCTTTCCTTAGGTTTTCTCTACTGAGATTAAAGTCAACGTGAACTGCTGTTTGTGAGTCATTTTACATAATAACTGGATATTAAGAAATAGTATGACAGGCCTTCATTTTATCCACTGAAACTGACTGGACTGTGAAAAGTGGGTGTTTGATAGCAAAATGAAGCCAGAGCATTGATTAACATTACATTTTGATTAAGGGTTCTCTGAATAATGTGCATTTTTCTCTTCAAAAAGTGAGTTTTACAAGCATTAGAAACTTTAATATGGTTTGGTTCACACTACATAGATTTTATGCAAATGAGCAGTTATGCAATGCTTAAATCAACTTTTAAACATTACAGTGCTGATCATATAATTTGCAAAAAATAAAAAATAAAAATAAATAAATATGACTATATAACAACAATAATAATCCTTATAAACAGCAAAATATGTTTTATTTTATTAATTTATAACAAATTAAACAAATCAAATATATTGCCATTTATTATAATAATATTATAATACTGTAATTATAAACAAGTAAAAAGTATTTAATAATATTAATTATATTAATAATAATAAAACCCTCATCATCATCATCATCATCATCATCATCAAAATATTAATTTTATTTAATTAAAAAAACATTATATTACTATCTGTTATTTTACTTTGAAATAAAAACAAGTATTTATTAATAATAATAATAATAATTACCCTCATCAAAAATTATTATCCAAAAATATATTATATTGTTGAAATTATAATTTATTTGCTGTTTATATTTGCAGTAACAATTATTTAACAATATAAATACTAATAATATTAATAATAAAAATCCCTATTTTAAATATTTTTATTTTATTATTTAAATAAAAAAATTAACATTATTTGTATTACTATCTATTAATGTACTGTAAAAAAAATTTATAATATTCCTGTTATTAATAATAACAATAATATTACTAATAAATATTTTATTTTAAAAAAATCATTTAAATGAGTAACATTAAACAAATCTATAAATATTACTTAAATGCATTACAGTACTGTAAAATAAAAAAGTTTTTAATAATAATAATAATAATTTTTGATTATGAGGATTATTATATAAATAATAATAGCATGTATTATATAAATAATAATTAATAAATTAATAAAAAATAAATACAAATTAAATCAATAAATATATTAGTATTTATTATTGTACTGTAAAGCAATAAAATAAGTATTTATTATTATTATTATTATTAAAAATGGTTTGTGAAGCCCACTAATAAAGTGCATCCAGCAGAGAGTAAATGGCCACGACTGCCTCTGTATGAGTGAATAGTGCTTCACGTCTCTCTCTCTCTGACCCGTCGTCCAGATGTTTGTGAGTGTCTGTCCTGACTGAGCGCTCCATCTCTCTCCATCTGACACACAGAGCGACACGACACACTCGACCTCTGCTCTCGCACCAGATGCCAACACATGTCGAGTTTTACCATTTGGCCTTCGCTCACATCCACCTGTTTGTGACCCCACTGCCGATTCGTCTGGAATAGCGATACATCTCTACAAAGAGAGCAGATCGTGGCGTAGCACAACAGAGACACTCGAGCGCTGGGAGGAATAATGATAAAAACTGATTATAAGTCTATTACGGCCACTCTGCAGGGCTGCAAGCCGAGCAGGGGAAGAGGAATCCCATTATCTAAGATGTCTGGATAATGGATTTTGCGTGAGGGGCTTTTTCTGGCACTGGGTATTGAGTGTTAGGAATATTATCTTCACGAAGCCTGTAATGATACCTGTGGGCTGGGCGATATGGGAGGAAGAAACTCATCGCCGAGACGCCATCTACTCTCTCCTCGTCTTCTGCACCGCTCAGCGTCTTCTCAGATCTCTGTCTCTCCTCACCTGCTGTTATAAAAAGAGCCAGCGCTATTGTCAACATTACTTCGGTGTTGCTTAGCCAACAGTTTTAGTTCTTGCAAATGAATGTGATTGCAAATTACCAACAGACACGGGTACAAAACAGGTGAGAGCGTGACACGAGGGGCTCGGGTGTCTTCTGAGACGGTTTAGTCTCAAACACACAAGCTTTAAAAGTTCATTCGGCAGCATCTGAATCAAACTTGTACCTCATAAAAAACTGATTTGCATTGAGCGCATGCCACACAGAAAGTGCTATATTATATTAAGCATAAAAGCACACTGAAATTAAGTATACTTATACTTGACGTTTCTCTTGTTGGACATCTTGGATGCATTTGCAACAATGCACTGTTGGACTCTGCATGAAAAATTCATGCAATGCTGCATGAGAATTCGGACAAAAGTAGGTCATCCTTAAAGTTGTTAACTTTAACAGTATACATTTATCCATTTGGTGCACGCTTTTGGTGCACTGAAGTGACTTACAGTGCATTAAAAATACACTCAAACTGATGATAATGACGTTGCTTTCATAACTCATTTTAAAATATTTAACAATCAAGCAGTTGAGATTTGCTATATAGTATATATTTTACTCTTTGCAAGTATGCAAATAAAGCTGCATATACTTATAGTAGTTATATAGTGTAAGTATATTAGGGCATGCATTGACAGGTGCACTTTTTACAATCAACAAAATAACATATTACATAGCATGCAGTATAGTCATGCTGCAAATTTCACACCACAAGTGATGATTTAAAGGGGGCCTATTATGCAAAATTCACTTTTACATGGTGATTGAACATAATGTGTTGGCAGTGTGTGTACACAACCACCCTATAATGGTAAAAATCCACCTACTCCTTTTTTAAATCCCCATAAATCATAAGCAGTGTCTCAGAACAAGCCATTTGCAGATTGTAGCATTTGTGATGTCACATTGTTTAGGCCCCGCCCACAATTGCTGACGGACTCTGCCCTATTGGCTTAGCTCCTCCCCTGAGTGATCTGTACACAGTTCGCCATGTTGATCTCCTCTCCAGAGCATTTAACAGCAGCATTCAAGTAAGAAATGTATTCTTATTAAAGCTACTAAAGTTATTCAGTCAAGAGCAGTGAGAGATTTTCTTTTTTTGTTTGGTTGATATTAACAGCTGTAGGTACTGTATATTACTTTGCTTTCACTTGTGGCCACTTGTGGCTGCAATAGAGATGATAATCAAAACCAAACAGATGTTTTAGTTTTTGGCAGAGTATCCGATGCACGAGCTGTAAAGGCTCCGCCCTCTTCTGGAAAGGGGGCGGTGAGCAGCAGCTCATTTGCATATATCATGCATGAAAATAGCAAGATTTTCATTCCACTCAAAAATGGGCATTTACAACATGGAATAATAAATGATCTGTGGGGTATTTTGAGCTGAAACTTCACAGACACATTCTGGGGACACCTGAGACTTATATTACATCTTGTGAAAAAGGGGAATAATAGGCCCCCTTTACAGTGTCTCACATCTCCTTTTGTCACTCTCAGAGTAACTAACACAGCAACTTGACTGCGTAAGTCATTACCTGCAGTCTTTGGTCTCTGGCCAATACATTAAATCTAAATTACACGTCTGCGGACCGAAGGATTCCCGCGGCGAACTGCCAGTAAACAAACAAAGAGCCCTTGTGCGTCTCGCTGTTTACTCTGTTGCTGGCGTTTACACACACGACTAAAACACACAGTTTGACCCGTAATTGACAAGTGCTTCAATCAGCGCAGTGCTGAGGCTGCTCCAACTGTAGTATGCAGTCGTGTGTGCTTTGTTTTAATGTCTCCCTCCGTCACAGAGGCCATAGACATTGTCTTCACGCTCTCACTGAACACGTAATGCATTGTAAAGCGCGCTACACGCATGCCGTTCCGTGTCACTGGATCCGTACGGTGGTTTATGGCTTGCGCTCATACATAAATGCATGCTGTAAGAAATGGGACACGTTTAAAACATTTGCCTGTGGTCTCGCGCTCCTTACGGGGGACCCGAACGCCCTGACGGGACACAAGCTGCGTGAGCATCATTGCTTTCATTACAGGCAGTTTGCATCATGCTCGAAGGCCACGTGGCATCCTGTAATGCCCTGCGTTGGCGTCTCAATTCAGTCAAATGATTTTTAAGGTGTGGAACGCTGGCCGGGATGCTTGTAGAGAGCGTACGTGATATTCAAAAGCAGACTGTAGGGGTTTTTATTGAAATCTAAGTGTCACATCCACAACACTTCCTGATGTGACTCATTCAATGAGACCTCGTCCGTTTAGAAAGTTCAGCTGAGAGGAAAAAACAGTTTGAATCATCAGATCTTGCTCCAAAACCTAGTGAATGTGCTACATGGATGGTACTTTATTTTACATTGTATGCATTTGGCAGATGCTTTTACTTAAAGCGACTTACATTCAAGGCATGCATTTTTTATCAGTTCATGCATTCCCTAGGAATCGAGCCCATGACTTTGGAGTTGCTAACATCATGCATCTTTTTGCTTTAAGATATTACCCAAAACTAAGCTTTATGCCGCCTTCCAAGAAGCCAAATTTGAAGGCATCATCACATGATTCTTTTGCATATAAGGCAATCCCAGAATGCAATGCAACAAACATTTCATTCACACTGCAAAAATCCTAAACCCAAGTATTTTTGTCTAACTCTCCAGTTAAAATATCTAAAAATCCTTTAAACTAGTGCCATTTACTGAAGCAGTTTATTGCATAAGATATATTGACATTCAGAACTGAATATTACTTTTAAATTGAAATTCCTGAATTTTAATTAAGGTAGCAAACTTGGATTTGCAAAATTAAAACTGAAAGAAATTCATGTAACTATAATTTTTAACTAAAGAAAGCAACATTTATTGGCTTTGCAAAGCCTTGTTTGAAAGTTAAATAAAACTTAATTTGAATTTTGCCACTAGAGGTCGCTTATTCAAAACAAAGGCGTAGCTTGATGACGCCTTGATTTCGCAGAATAATAGGAGGTGTTGTCTTCACGTCTAGAGCCGGTGGAAAAGAATCTGACAGGACTTTTATTATATATAATATTTATTAACATTACTGTAGTATGAAGCAGGGTGTGGAGCAGAACAAGACTTACAGTGTTGAGCTATATAACATGATTCGTTTTCTGTCGATGAATGTATCCAAACAGTTGCTTGTCTGTCTAATAAAACACACAAAATATTAAAGCGTCTTTGGTGTTTCCATGGTTTCTACAAAATAAATCGAGGGTAACGCAGGTATGACGTCATTGATAGGGCGATGCACGGACACGGTCCGTGTCCTGGTTAAAATTGTTTATTTCTCTGGATTTAAACATTCTTGGAAACATTTGGGATAATGTAAGTACACAAGTCAACTAAATATATAACACTGTTCTAGTGGTTTTTGGATATTTTAATCCAAAAATCTTACATATTGTGCCTTTAAAAACTTAAAAGGACTTTAAGTTTCAAGGATAAGATGCACAATTTATTAAAATACATTGTAGAATTATATGCTGTGCTGTTGAACACATTTATCTTGTTTTTAGGGTTTTTAGATATTGTTCCTGGAAAAAGCTTTCATTAAAAAAATAACTGTCAATTTTGATTTCATTAATGATTATCAAATAAAAGTTCAACTGATTGATTTTACTCACTTTGTGTGTGCATATTTCGGTGTAGAATTTACTTTAAAAACTCTTTATTGGAATATCAAATATTACAATTTGTGTGCAGCTGACATGATGTCTATGTAGATCGTTACTAATCATTTACTTATTTTGGAATGTTTAGAATTTAGACAGCAAGGCAGCTCACAAAATGTATAAGAAATAAAACTCCTTTAAAACAGAAACAATATGACATTCAGAAAATCTTTTAAATTTCACTTCAGTTCCTGAATTTTAACTGAGGTAGAAAACTTGAATTTGAATGCAAGGAAGCAGAATTAAAAATTACTTAATAATGTGATTATAAATTTGAACTAGAAAAACTAAATTCAGCTCACTAGGTTTAGAAACAGAACTGCTGAGTGAATAAGAGGCAGAAAGGCATGCTGGGAAGAGAGCTGGCCGTTGGACGGCGTGCTCAGAAAGCTCATTACAGATCTGGAGGAGCTCAGGGGCCTAATTAACAGCAGCTCATTTCCTACCTGTGCAGAAAAACACTCGGCTGTCGTTTTTCATTATTAATTCTCTATCAGCAGTTGACCGTCAGTCAGGAAAGAATCACAGATCTCCAAGCTTCATCAGTTAACCGGGTCACGGGCATGAATATTAATCCTCACCTTTGTCATTTGGGTACTCGATGTGACCCCCTTCAGACAGGGCAAGTTTCTCCAGAGGCTCCGCAAAGCTCTCGCCGCAAATGACCTTTAACCCCCGTACGCTTTCGCGGGTCCCCGAGCGAACTGCCGCAAAACCTTGCGAGATGGCTGGCTCACGTGACGCATTCACTCAGATCGCTTTTGAATCACTTCATGCATCTCTAGGAATCAAACACATGACCTTGGAGTTGCTAATGTCATGCTTTTTTAAGACATTATCTGCTTTAGAGAAGAGGAAGAGTTGTTGTAGTAGAGTGTTGTTGACATGCCGTCATTTTACGATTCACAAACGAGGGTCAATTCAAAAAAAAAAAAAAAAATTAACAACTCCACAGCAACTACATAAATTTATCCACTAACCATTCAGAAACGTCCAGTTTCATTCTAAAAGTTGTAACTTCTTCCTGAGTCTCTCCATCAGTGTCGACTCCGGTTTGAACAATGTAAGGCTGAACACCGTTACTGACAATCCTCATTTTGGCTGCGTGAGATTCTCCAGCTTTGTTGTTGTTGAGCTGTTAAAGCTCCGCCCTCTTCTGGAAAGGGGGCGGGAGCAGCAGCTCATTTGCATTTAAAGGGACACACACAAAAACAGTGTGGGGAAAATTTGACAAGCTATAATAAATGATCTGTGGGGTATTTTGAGCTGAAACTTCACAGACACATTCTGGAGACACCAGAGACTTATATTACATATTGTGAAAGGGGTATAATAGGTCCCCTTTAATGAAAATATATTGCAGTATCATATCAGTTTAATGCATAAGATATTAATAAAAAAAATTTCTGCTTTAAAAAGCCTTCTTTGAAAGTTAAAATTAAATACATCTATAAATTTTTAGCTAGAAAAGCAAAATTTGTTGGCTTTACAAGTCCTTGTTTGAATGTTAAAAAATGAAGTTTGAAGATTTATAGGCTTAAAAATTTCACAATGATGTTTTATAAATTGTAGCTTAATAATATGCAAAGCGATGCTTTCATGAACACAGCCTGGTTTTGAATAAGAAAATCATGTAGCCAGATTCACAGGCTCATTAGTTCTTCACCATCTCACGTCCTTTAAAAGTTCCCCTGCAAACACAAAAATGCAAACCAAAGTTTTGTTTCCAACTCAAAACAGTAGCAGGATTTCCACTCACATCAGGGGTTTCACCTCCGAGAGTTTTCCTGGTGAAAGACGGGAGAAGCCTCGCTGTCGGCCTGCTTAAACCTGCCGGTATGCATTAAACATGGAATTGGCAGAGGGAACGGTGAGATACTTCGTTGCATGGGTCTTTCATTACCTGAGCTGTGAGAAATCTAATGGCCAGGCCCTCCATCTCGACGGGCGCCTATCCATTCACCGCCCCGCTGCTCCGGATGAATGCAACCGTTCTCTCTTCCATTCTCGGCTGCATTTGCTTGGTTTCCTTCTCTCCTGGCCTTTGGCGGGTCCATTGAGCTCCCAGTTGCCCTTTAGTGAAGTTCTTACTGTCTTTGTCTCCTCGTGCATCTATCGCTGCTCTTGCTGTGACCCTGTTATACAGTGAAGACACACACATGCTACTGGACGCTGACTCTGGACTGCAGCTGCCGCCGTAATGAACATGACTAAAAGCCTAGTGCACACTATCACTGTCGTGTTTTAAGTCTATATATAAAAATAAAATAAAAATAATAGCCAACTCACAGTGAATGAGTCGCAGACACTAAGAATTGTTTGATAACTATGAAAATAAAGGTTTCAAAAGAGGGCGTTCACAGTGATGTCATAGTAGAAGCATTTTTGGTTCCCCAAAGATCTTTTCAGTGAATGTTCTAAAAAAGAACCACTTTTTTTTTTCTCAGTGTGAAGGATGTTTTAAGAATCTAAAGAACCCTTTCAACTATAAAGAAACTTGAAAGATTCCATGGATGTTGAAGGTTCTTCATGGAACCATCAATGCCAGTAAAGAACCGTTATTTTTAAGAGAGTATCAAATGCAACTAAAATCAGCATGTGCTTGGCCTCACATACAAGTGTTTGGGGTGCATTTTGAGTTTAAATAATGACGTATAAATGATATCTGACTGTTATATGACTGTCATAGTGTTAATAAAATATACATGTGACTTGCTTGCACCCCTGCAAATAACACATTATTTATATCCACACAAATTAAATCACACCTTGGGTTTTTGTGATAATTATGCACTTTACAGTACCGCTCAAAAGTTTAGGGCAGATAAGATTTTTTTTTTATTTAAAGAAGTTTCTTAAGGCTCGTTCACACCAAGGATGATAACTATAACAATAACGATAAAGATATCATTGGAATCACTTTCAGAAAGATTTTGTTTTTTCCTGGTGGTGATTGATAAAAACATCTAGAGCCAATCAGAATCCATCCTGCTTTAAAGAGCTTGAGCATTTAAAGCGGCAGATGACAAAACAGCAGCGTGCTTTTAATAAACAGAACAATATCTTCCACTGTTGACGCTAATATAGTTCTCGTTATAGCTATAGTTATCTTGGTGTGAACGGGACTTTATGCTCAATAAAGCTGCATTTATTTGATCAAAAATACATGTAAAAAAATCTGAAATATTATTAGAGTTTAAAATAGCTGTTTTCTATGTGAATGTACAGTAAAATGTAATTTATTCCTGTGATCAAAGCTGAATTTTCAGCATCACATGATCCTTCAGAAATCATTCTAATATGATTATTTGCTGCTCAAGAAACATTTATGATTATTATCAATGTTGAAAACAGTTGTGCTGCTTCATATATCTGTGGAAACTGTGATACATTTTGTTTTTTCAGGATTCTTTGATGAATAGAAAGTTCAAAAGAACAGCATTTATTTGAAATAGAATTTTTTGTAACATTATAAATGTATTTACTGTCACTTTTGATCAATTTAATGCATCCTTGCTAAATAAAAGTAATAATAATAATAAAAATATCTCACTGATCTCAAACTTTTGAATAGTAGTGTGTTTTAAAGATCCTTTTACCTCCTGACATATAAAGTTACATTTGAATTTATCCCTCACATTGTCGCTGAACTGTCTAACAAGTTTTAAACAGTTGAAGCTTTTCTTCAGAAGTAGACGTCCACACCGATCACGATCTGCTCCGATCGAACCGCATGCGCTCAGGTGCCAACTAGACCTTGTTTAAACTTGGCCGGAGAGATAAATCACTTTCCTGTCAAGTCTGTTTCTCACACTAAAAGCTGCTGGATCATCTGCCAACAATGTTCAAAGAAGCCAGAAGCCTTCTGGACCTCAAACTACAACACTGTACGTCTTTAAAAATGAAGAAAAAGATCTGATCCAAAACCTTTGAGCTGGCTCACTGTCAACCATCTACAAAACACAAATTATTAAAAACAACTGTTGCAAATCATTCAAAAGTTTGAGGTCAGAAAGATTTTTTTTATTCAGCAAGGACGCATTAAATGAATCAAAAGTGAAATTTATAATGTTACAAAAGATTAAATAAATGCTGTTTTTAACTTTATATTCATCAAAGAATCCTAAAAAATAAAATGTTTCATGGTTTCCACAGAAATATGAAACTGTTTTCAACACTGATAATAATCATAAATGTTTCTTGAGCTGCAAATCAGCATATTAGAGTGATTTCTGAAGGATCATGTGACACTGAAGACTGCAGTGATGATGCTGAAAATTCAGCTTTGATCACAGGAATAAATTATACTTTACAATATATTCACATAGAAAACAGCTATTTTAAATCATAATATTTTTTCACAATTTTACTGTATTTTTGCTCAAATAAACGCAGCTTTGCTGAGCAGAAGAGACTTCTTTCCAAAATATTGAATAATCTGTTTAAAAGCATCATTGAACATTACATTGCCTGAGATCAAACTGTAATTATCAAGACGTTGCATTAAAATGTTTTAAAGTCAGTTTTGAATTTAATGTGATGAATTGCACTCCATTATAGTTTAATAACTATTAGCAATGGAACATATATGCTTTATAAAAATTAAATAATTTATATAAAGCAAGTCCAGATGCATAAGTTGAGCATTTCTAGTCAAATCAATTCAAGACGTAATCTGTATTTATGATACTTCGAGTTTTCAAATTTCCTTCAAAACATCTTAATACGTTCTTTGTCTAAAAAAACCCCACAAACCTGACAAATTGCACTTTGGTTTAAATTAAATTCCCATTAACGAAGCTGGTTTGGCAAATTTTGCCTCCGATACACCTAACTTTGAAAATACAAGAGTTCATGAGCCACTCAAAACCACTCAGAGAGTGTCTGAATCACATTAAAAACACATTAAAGTTTCTTGCTTCTTCTCACAAACACATTATTTCTTCTTTTTTTGGCAGTGGTGATTTTGGGCTGAGGGCACCGTCTGGTAGCAGCCGCTCATCAACACCCAAGGCACAAATAGAGGCAGCCAGCTGTGGAAGCTCTCACATCACTTCCTGGAGTCGGGCTCAGATCGACTCTTCCCCGCCTGTCTGTAAACGCAAGACTGTCATCTGAATGCACTGCTCTTTTTAGAAGACGTCACAGTCTGTGAGGGTACGAACTGGCTTTTAATCAAAGTACGGAGCTGAAGCGAAGCTCAAGAGGTTGGAAGTGTGAATATAATGCTATAATAAACCTTAGTCACAGTAGACACCATATGTATTTTGGTGTGAACAAAACAAGGCATGTTTTATGGAATTTTTATTGGACTTTACTCCCATTTTTATTGATGTCACATTAAATATGGCCTTGTTAGAAATCAATCCTCAGCCGTACAACATTCAGGGAGGATCTGTCCCGCAATTAAGACTCGAAAAGAAGCAAAAACTAAAGACTGTAGGGTTTTTTTAAAGCATGTTCGTTTTACATGCACTATAAAAATGATTTTTTGAAGTTGCAAATAAAATAAAGATCATTGAAGTATGTTTTACAAAAATTCAATACATTAATTGCCATTTTTTGTAATTATTGGTGAAATTTACTAGTAATTTCTGAGTAAACATTTTTTAAAGTAAATCCTGCACCAACTGCAAATGAATAAAGGTGTGTTTTTTGACCTGGTGGAAAACAAACACTCATACTGAACTTATTGCGTTTTGCTTGGGAACTTTCATTTAAAATCAGTATGGGATGGTACCTTGACAACACTGTCCTCATCTGCACTTGATTATAAATATATAGTCTTTAAGATCACTGATGTTTGGTTAACCATGCTAAGTCTGCCACAAGGCCTTTAACATTTCCTGAGTGTGTCTCAATCCACTCCCTCCTTCAGTAAGCACACTTGTAAACATTTTAGTGCACTGAAATATTTGCTGCCTAGAAATGCACCATAAAAAGCAGCGAGTGCCCGCTGTGCACTATAATAACTTCTAATACCAGAAGGATAAAGCTCATGGAGCTACATAACCATGTTTTACTCATTTTTGATCCATGTACACATGAATTAAATGGACGCCTCCTGCTGTTTTGTTGGGTCTTACTGCATCTCAGAGAGCTTCACCACAAACGGCATGATGTTACAGTGCTTGAACTCGAAAGTAGAAAAATCAGGAACATTTCTATCACATTTGATTTCAGTTTTAGTCTCAGGAATTTTAGTACTTCAACTTAAACTTAGCGAAATTAGAAATTTTAATTTTAAGTTTTCGTAATTTTATTGTGTTTTAGTCATTTTAATAAGTTTTTTTGTTTTTTAATATGTCTAATTAATAAATTAAAGATTACAAGAATATTATTGGAGTTTTATTTTTTATTAAAGATTATTTGAGTATTAATTGAAGCATTATTAGAGTTACGGAAGAGGATTAGGGCCAAGCAATAATAAAAAAATAAAACCATCTCGAGATTAAAGTTGTTAAATTACGAGAAAAAACTCGTTAAATTTCGAGAAAAAAGTTGAGATAAAATGTTGAGAATAAACTCATTAAATTACGAGAAAAAACTCGTTAAATTACGAGAAAAAACTCGTTAAATTTCAAGAAAAAGTCGAGATAAAATGTTGAGAATAAACTCATTAAATTACGAGAAAAAACTCGTTAAATTTCAAGAAAAAGTCAAGATAAAATGTTGAGAATAAAGTCACTGAATTACGAGAAAAAAGTCGAGATAAAATGTTGAGAATAAACTCATTAAATTACGAGAAAAAACTCGTTAAATTTCAAGAAAATGTCAAGATAAAATGTTGAGAATAAAGTCATTGAATTACGAGAAAAAAGTCGAGATAAAATGTTGAGAATAAACTCATTAAATTACGAGAAAAAACTCGTTAAATTTCAAGAAAATGTCAAGATAAAATGTTGAGAATAAAGTCATTGAATTACGAGAAAAAAGTCGTTAAATTATGAGAAAAATGTCGTTAAATTTCGAGAAAAAAGTCGATAAAATGTTGAGAAACTCGTTAAATTACGAGAAAAAAGTCGTTAAATTTCAAGAAAAAAGTCGAGATAAAATGTTGAGAATAAACTCATTAAATTACGAGAAAAACTCGTTAAATTTCAGGAAAAAATCAAGATAAAATGTTGAGAATAAAGTCATTGAATTACGAGAAAAAAGTTGTTAAATTATGAGAAAAATGTCGTTAAATTTCGAGAAAAAAGTCGAGATAAAATGTTGTACGTTGTATGTTTTATGAGAGGACCTTGAATCTTTTATGGACAAATATTCTCCTGGAGGATGTTTTTTTTCCCCTTCCTTTCCAAAATTATTGGAGTATTACTGGAAATTTAATTTATTAGAGTATTAATTGGAGCATTATTGAAGTATTATTGTAGTTTTTATTTTTAATGAAGATTATTGGAGTATTATTGGATTTTAATTTGTATTAACAAAGATTACTGGAGCAAGTCTTACAAGAAATTTTCAGATTTTGTACTTCAAACTTTCATGTTTAATTCAATATTACTTGCCATTTCTTTGTAATTATGTGTGAAATTTACCAGTAATTTCTGAGTGAAAATGGGTTCTAAAGTAAATCCTACACCATTTTTTCAGTGTAATGAGTGGAATGAGACACATCCACTGTGGATGATTTCAGATGACATCTAACATCTGAACCTGAAAGCATGTGTGTGAGGTTAGTAAGCGCTCTCGCTCCGGAATAAACTAGTTGTAAAGTGCTGCGTTCACCAGCGAGTCTCTGTGGTCTTTCAGCCTTCACCCTTTTTCTCTAATGAGCTTCACTCACTACTGACGGCGTTCAGCAGCAAAAAAACCCTTTTAATAATTTGTGCTCTTGCTGCTGTTCTGAATGCCCTAGCAGAGCACTTTCTCTGACATTCTGCTGATGGAACGACATCCAAAAATGCTTATGATTACAAAAACCTTGTTTGACTCCTCCCACTTCCCCAATATTAGCTCGGCTAAAATCTATAAATAAGGAAAAAGGAAGGGGGTTCGGAAATAAATAAGCCACACATTCATTTTCTCTGGGTGTTTTGCACCACTTAACACATATTTGCAAATGCAGTACACCCAGTTTGGCACATGAGAATGAGGCGCTTTGTGTCAGAAGAGCTGAGAGAGAAAGTCAGGTGCCCAGTCCATGGCCGTCTGGGCCACAGCCAGCGCCACCGCCCCTAGCGTGGCGGACAGACCCCACACTGCCATTTTGATGAGTTGGTTAGTGTTCGCTGGCTGGGTGCTCATGGGAAGGGCTGGCTGAGTTTCATGGTGCTTTTGAAGCTGTTGGCGAAGGACGGAGTCTGGACGCTGCCTCAGTGTGGACGACTGGAAGTCCGTAAAGGTGCTGATGGCGATTCTGAGGAGACAAACAGACAGAGGGTTGTTTTAGTATCATTACTATACTGTCTTAGTATTATTCACATTTTGAATTAGTTTTTCATATTTTGCACTAGCACTTTAGTTAAAGGTTTAGACATTTTGTTGTGTGTTTAAGTCAGTGTTATTTTAGTATCATTGATATGCACATTTGAGTTTTATTAATAGTTAATTTTTTAAATTTTTATATTTCCTGTTTTCATTTTAATTTTGTTGAAGTTTTACTCATTTTTATTAGTTTTTTAAATATTTATTTCAGTTATAGTTTGTCATTTTGATTTCAATTCATGAAAATTATAAATTGTAATTTTAAAAAGCTTTAATTTTGTGTTTTGTTGCATTTTTTTTAAATACTTATATTCACTTTAGTTTCAGCTTGTCATTTTAGTACTTGATGACATGGAAAATCTTTATTTTAAAGTTGTTTTAGTCATTTTTATTATTATTTTTTTTCTTTTTTTAAAAAATATGTCCAATTAATTTGTAGTGCTTCAAATTAAACTAAAAAAATTTGGAATTTTGCCTTCACCACCAAGTTTTTTATATTTTATTTTTGTTCATGTTTAATTTATTTATATGTCTAATTTAAAATTTCTGTTTTCATTAGTTAGTTTTTTTTAAATTAATATTTATTAATTTTATTTCAGTTTTAGTTCATCATTTTGATTTCAATTCATGAAAATTACAAATTTTAATTTTAAAAAGCTTTAGTAATTTTGTGTTTTTATATTTCTATTCAATTTCATTTTAGTTTTAGCTTGTCATTTTAGTACCTCATCAAACTAAATGGACCTTAATTTTTTTTAATTCATTTTAAAGTTGTTTTAGTCATTTTTATTAGTTTTTTTTAATATGTCCATTTAATTTGTAGTTCTACAAATTAAACTAAACAAATCTGGAATTTTGCCTTCGCAAGTTTTTATATTATATATATATATATATATATTATTTTTGTTCATGTTTTATTTGTTTAAATATGTCTAATTAAAAATTTCTGTTTTCGTTTTTTAGTCTTTTTTTCAAATATTTATTCATTTTATTCCAGTTTTCGTTTGTCATTTTGATTTCAAATCATGAAAATTTAAAATTTTAAAAAGCTTTAGTAATTTTGTTGTGTTTTTGTTTATTAGCTGTTTTTTAAATATGTCTATTTCTATCAATTTTTACTTCAGTTTCAGCTTGTCATTTTAATACTTAATTTTTATTTTAAAGTTGTTTTAGTCAATTCAATTTATAGTACTTCAAATTAAACTAAATTTGTGCATGTTTACTTTATATCAATTAACAAATATTTATTTTAGTATTTTTCCTTTATGTTTTAGTTTACAATAAGATTGGTTTAAAGTAATCTGTAATCGTAACAACTGGCTAGCCATTAGCAATACTGCAAACACAACAACAATGCTATAAACTATGTAGGGAAAACACCCTAGGAAGTAAAATTAGCTCAAATGAAATATTTATAGGGAATTATAAAGAGTTGTTTAGTTTACAACCGAGCAACTGAGTCATCCAGCGTTCATTTGCTCGAGCCGTAATAAGCTCTTGTAGCGGATATGAATATCCAACAACAGTGACAACACTGATTAGAGCACGGTAACTTTAAGATCCACAGTTTAAGACATTAAATTTTAGAAGCACATAATACAAGACACTTTCTTTTAAAATCTACAAAAGACTTTATTTATTCTAACACAAAGTAATCTAACACAAACACACACATACATACACACACACACACACACACATTCATACACGTTGCAGTAAGAAAGGAAATGAGAGAGAAAGAGTTTTAGGAGAAAGTGTGATATGATGAATTCCTAGCAAAATTATGCACTTTGGAAGATCTGACCTGAACGAACCAAGAATTATTCATTTAAATGCACCAGTTCAGTTTTAATCTGAGGTACTTGCTTGAGTCGACTTTAAATGTCAATTTCCCTCGTCAGCATGCAGGGAAGGGTTATCCAAGTCGATGATTTGTCTTTTCAGGTACAGATGGTAGGTAAAAACCAATCACTTTTTAGCTTGCTGGAAAAATGAAAGGAAGTCTCTTTGTCGTGGCTGGAGTTAAAGCTGAAGCGGCAGAAATCGTTGGTTGAACTTTGCGGCAAAACTTAGAAGCACAAGACTTTCAGCGGAAAAGAAAATTTAGTAAAAGAAAAGAAAAGTGAGTGAAGGTTGGATGGCTTGAATGAGCTGCATGTCTGTTCTTCTTGTTACTCCATTGTTCTGCTTACTCTGGTCACGGCTGACCGGTTCTTTCTTCTGTTTGTCTTGTCTTTTGTCTTGACTTGACCAGTTCACTATCTTGCGATATGACTATTTAAACTTAGTTGTTTGTCACACCTCAGAAGTGTTTTGGCCAATCAGATATCGTCCTGTTTCAAAAGGGCTTTTCTCTGCCCCCAGTCATGAATAGGTGTTACTACCAGTCTCTGCTTTAGCAGAGAGTACCATTTTAACCACAATTTCTATATTATACATTTATAAATAGATTTCATTCAAGTCAGAATTTAGGAAAGAGGAAAAGAATTAAATCAAGTCCAAATAAGGCATACTTTCAGTCAGTCATTCAAGAGTTATCACATTTACATGAGTGTTCTAAAGCAAAACTGGTTACAGGTAGCATTTGTGGACACGATGTAAAATGTATGTAGTTAAAAGATGTTTGTTAAATCCATTTAAAATTGTTTGGAGCAATTTTGATGCAGTTTTAGTTGCAGAACAGTCTTCATTGGTTTTTCTGTAAAGTTTTAGTCCCTTAGAGAAACAAACGGGGCCTGCAATGTTTTCTCTGTTTCTTTTTTGATCTGGTGATCAAAGACTCTTTATCTTCTAGGTGACCATTTGCTGTCACATATGGCTGAGTTTGTCACTTCTCTTTCTGCCAGGAAACATAGATGTCATAAAAGTAATCAGCATTGGTTTTCTCTGTAGACGAGCTGGAGTCGGAACCTCGATTCTGAATTAGAATTATGTTTTGAAAGAATCAGCTGAATGATTCATTTGTCTGGTTCGTCCACAGTTCCTACAACTATAAACACTGTATGTTTTTGTCAAGTATAACGTCTACTGTTAATGGGCCATATGTTTAACACTGCATCCTAACCAGGAGCGAGCGAGACAAGTTGAGCGTCATGTAACTTTTGTCTTCACTGAAAGAGAAACGCTGCATAAAGCCACAAAATTCACATCTAATTAAACAGATCTGATGTTTAAAATCAAGATGAAAAAGCAACTTCAAATGAACAGATAAGAAAACAAACACTGTTTTCCTTCAGAATAACATGCACCAAAAAAAAAGAAAGAAAAGAAAATCATGCATAATAAAACCTGGAAAATTATGTGGAGCCAGACTGTGGACCAATGAGATTTAAAGACAGAAATAGAAACCAAGTGACCGACAAAAAGGAAATATTAATCGCCTGGTTAGAGAACAACAGCAAGAAAAGAATAACTGGGTGAATCATGAGAACAGAAGAAAGAGGGAATTCGAATGAGGTCTCTAGTCCTGATCGGAGACACGGATAGATCCTCATTTCTGGAGTTTTCCCAAGTCCTGCGGAGCCCATGCTGAGGGCTACACGACTTTCTCTCGACAGTTTAGAGGAAAAACATCATTAAAAAATCATAAAATATTCAATTCCATTTCATTATGGTCTCTATGGAAGAATAGTAAACATGGAATGCAAATGCCTTTCACTCAAGATAATAAAACCGGCAGAAATACATTCAACATTTAATGAAAAAGTGCAAGAAATACCATCGGCAGGCACTGATGGGCTCAACGTCTTTAAGTCTTTATTCGTTTTTATGCTTTTTTCCCCTCTCCTGCCTCTGATTCTCGGTTTTCCCCAGTTCTCATTAGTATCTACAGCTAATGCGCCAGCGCTGAAAATAGCTGACAGGTAACAGCAGAGCAATTAACTTTTAAACTTTCCCTTTACCAGCGGAAGGCCCGGGAGAGGCAGCGGTTTGCGCTGACGAAACCCCAGTATAATGCGGTGACATAGACCCAGCAGAGCGCTGTCACTCAAACCGCCCTTAACCTCTTGTGAAAGGATTTTTGGAAGGATCTTTACGCAGCTCTTTTCCATTCAGCAACAGTTCATCAAAACCACATCGGTCAGGTTACTAAAAGCACAGAAGAACTCGTGCACCGTATCCCAGGTCTTCTGAAATCAAATATTAGTGCCGCATTAAGTGCAAAGCAGGGTTATTACTGTTCAATAAAACTAAAACCAGAAAAAAACATTGTCATTACTTTAACCCTTATAGATCTCTGGGGTCTTTTGGACCCCAAACGATGTTTGCTAAAAAAAAAAAAATACAAAAAATAATGTTCTCTTTGTCCAAATGACATGAAACTTTGTACAGTGGTGAACACTTTCTAGATCTACAAATAAAAAAAATTAAAAAAAACATTGGAATGATATCTTGTTTTTATGTTAGTGTAGAAAAAAAAAGTCACACTCAGGGTCTCCAGAGACCCTAGGCAACAAAATGTAATTTTGTAACAAAATATATATATATTTTTTTTTAAACAAATGTAATTTTACTCTGTTTATTAATGTTTTTACTTCATATTTGTGCAGTATTTGGAGGATTAATCATATCTTTTAAATTTATATAAACAAATAAATATTTTGTTAAATACGTTTTTACACAAAAACAGCTTTTTATGTAAAATTAATTTTATAAAAGACCCACATTTCTAACTTTCGTTCATGGGGATAACATGGATAATTTGCCATGGTTTAGTGTAAGATTTTTGCCCATCTTTTGGAAAATGCAGTTTTAAAAGTAAAAAAAAAAAAAAAAAAAACTTTTACCAGTAGATGGCTGCAGAGCTCCACTATTTGCTATGTGCTGTGTGACTGACTGAAAGACATCTTTTCACAAGCATTTTTCAGTTGGATTCATATCTAAATATTATGAAATCACAATTATGACAATAAAAATTACTTTTTGTCAAAGTTTAGCATTTTTTTTGTACTGAAAAAAATAAGTTTTTCAATAACTTTTGTATTAAAAAAAACTATTTAAAAAATATTTTTTAATTTATTTAAATAAATTAAAAAATATATGATAAATCCTCCAAAAACTGCACAAATGTGGAGTAAAAATATTAATAAACAAAGTAAAATTACATTTGTTTAAAAAAAAAAAAAACAATCAAAAAAAAAAAAATTATTTTGTTACAAAATTACATTTTGTTGCCTGGGGTCTCTGGAGACCCCAAAGACCCTGAGCGAACACCCAAAACGAAGACCGCACAAGGGTTAAATAAAATAAAACACTTCAGCTTAAATTAAAACTTATAGGGGTCATGAACTGAGAAATCAAATCCTTGATCTTTTGAAATAAGAAGTCATTGTACTATAAAAATGTTCCAAAAACAAGACCATTTATTCAAATCAAGCTGCCAAGATCAGAAGATCGTCGCCTATTTCTACATTATTGTCTCTTTAGCTCCGCCCAGCATTACGCACATGCCATGTACTAATAAATACGGTAACACTTTACACTCTAAAAAAACACTGGGTTGTTTTTTCTATCCAAATGTTGGGTTGAGCCTCTTGGGTCATCTTTTTCCATGATTGGGTAGTTTTTGTGTAACCCAGCTGTTGGGTTACACAGAGCGCAGGCTTTTTGCATCATTGTCAGGAGAGAGCAAATCTCAACGGCGCCAAATTAGTGCTTTACTTCTGTAAAATAAAGGTTTGTATACATTTTATTTAGTCTATAAAGTCTTGTAGTCTTACAGTGCTGTAAATCATTTTTTTTAATGCAATGCAATATACAGGGATGAAATGTCAGTCAGCATTGGTCATCTCGCATGATGGAAACATCTTTTTCCTTGAATAAACTGATTTTATAAGACTTATAAAGCATAAATGTTTCACAGTTGGCAAATGTTTCAACTATGTAACGAGATAAAAACAGTTCTTTAGCATCTTCATTTGAACACCAATATAATATAATAAAATACAATTCTACCATACAAATACATAAAGGAATTAATATAAATGAAGAGTATTAATAACAATGCTGTCGTAAACTAAAGTATCCTTGGTATTTGAGGTGAAGGTTTGTCTTCTGATTTGGGATCAGACTCTGGCTCAAACATGTATGGCTGAATTTCACCTGCTGCCATTTTTCAACATCAGAAGTTTTCAAAACAATTCCACACGTGTAAGGGTGGGGACGTTGAGAAGTATTTTAATATGCAATTGTTAATCAAATAAGCAGTGGGTGTTTACTTCCAAGCCCTGAATGCGACATTCCCATCAAAACAGAGTGTTTGTAAGAGAGGATCAAAAATAGGATAGAAAACAGTCTATTACTTTTAAATTAGGATGTTTTTGATGTAAAAATCTTGGTAACATTACATGTGGATCTCAAAGAACATTATAACATTTTAAAAAAATGCAGTTCATGACCCCTTTAATAAAAACTAGACATTAAAAAAAATGTGTTAATAAAAATGACAAAAAAAAAACACATAAAATTACTAAAACTTAGTTAAATTAAAACAAAAATATAAAAAATAAATTATAATTCAAAATACTAACAAAAACTATAAAAGTATATAAATAATACTGCACTAAAAAAATGCTGGGTTAAAAACAACCCAAGTTGGGTTGAAAATGGACAAACTCAGCGATTGGATTAAATGTTTGCCCAACCTGTTGGGTAGTTTTATTTAACTCAACTATTGTTTAAAAATGACTATATGACTGGCTTAAAATGAACCCAAAATAGGTTGGAAATTAAAAATCAGACACATAATTACTAGAGGCAACAATAATAATCAAAAGGTGAACATTTATTAATAAGCAACTTAATAAATGTTTATTGTTTAATTATTATTAATTAAACGTATTAATAAATGTTCATTTGTGACCTGATCCAGCAAAATGAGTCCCAAATACCTTGAATGGTTTTAAAGATATGCCCATTTGAATTATGGTCATCTGCCCTCTTTTTCCAATTGAAAACCTGAGAAAATCGTTTTTAAAGTTTTTTGCCCGTTTTTTGTTGATATCTTTCAAAATCCATTGCATTTAAAGGGATAAACTATTTATTTTACAGCTTAATTTGACCAAAGACATTTATATAATATATATAAATGCTATTAAACCAGGCTGAAGCTCAAATTATTTTAAAGTATTTATTTGAATTAATATTTTATAAGGCACTTTTACAAAGATTTACTAAAATCAGAAAGATTGAACAGAGGTGCTACATTTTTGCTTGAGAGAGGGTGTGTGTGTGTGAGTGTGAGAGAGAGAGAGAGAGAAAGAGAAAGTGAGAGAGGCCATAGACAGACGTATCTCGTAAACGAAATCTTCATCAAATGACAGAAAACACGGCTCTCCATCGTTGAGTTTACACCCTTTACAGCAAAAAGCACGTATTTTGGCTAACTCAACATCTCGATCACCGCTAACTGATTCACAACTAGACATTGAGGAGATCTGCTAGCTTGTTTACACAGAGCGCGCGCTAGTCTGACAGGAGGATGGCTGGACCGATCGCGTGCCTGTAAGTCGAAACGGGGCTTCCCATTGATAAAAATCAGCGTTTATGTCAGTGTGTTTACATTTCTAAGCTTTTTGATTGGTTCTATACAACGTGTAACACCATATTTGGAGAGCAGAGACGTTTCAAGGGATACCGGGAAATGCTCATAAGTGACGAGAGGAGTTCCATGTCAAATTTAATAGCCATTTAAATACCTTTACTCAATTATCTGGACTACGAAACTTTGGGAGATTATTTTTGAAAGTCTGTTCTTTGAAATTAGCTTAAAATTTTTTTGATTTTTTCATTGTTTTTCCACATTATCGGCCCATATCTTAAAATAGAACGTTGCGACTTCCAAATCATTTCACCAGAGCGGGTCACATTTATTAAACATACTAATAAATGTTAATTTCCAACATACTTTGGGTTCATTTTAAACAAGCAATACAGTAATTTTTAAACAATAGTTGGGTTAAATAAAACTACCCAGCAGGTTAGGCAAACATTTAACCCAACCGCTGGGTATGTCCATTTTCAACCCAACTTGGGTTGTTTTTAACCCAACATTTTTAGAGTGGAAAATAACACTAGTGCAAAGACCTAAAGTGACTGCCATGTACAATATTTAATGAAATCTTATTTGCAAAAATGGTGCCTATAGTTTCACTGCACCAGGTTTTGACGTCATTGGTGCCAAAAACAACCGATTCTTGTGAATATGGGGAACGAAGAATAACTTTCTTTGATCGTTTTCTCACACAAAGCTTCAGAAGTCTTGTGTATGGTGCTTTTTTGGTGTTTTTGTCCTTTTTGGAGCTTATCAGACGTGAAACTATGAACTGCTGTTGTATGGCAAGAACCGGGTGAAAATTCTACAAAGATTCTATTCAAAGTACATACAGGTTTCGAAGGACTCAAGGGTCAGCAAATAATGACAGAATTCTCATTTTTTGGGTGAACTGTCCCTTTAACTCTTAACGCAATCAGCTCTGCAGGGAATCTCTCTTCCCGCATCTTCAGAGATGAGTTCTCGTCTTTAGTTTCCTCTAACCGCTCTCTTCAAGGTGGCACGTCTGATGGTCTTTGATCGCTTTTTCTTCCCTCCCTCTTGTCTCTAAAACAGTTTCTAATTTTACCGTTTCCTCTCTCAGAAGCAGCAGATTGTGTGACCTCTGTCACATCATTCTTCTGTTTTTCCCTTCACTCTCTTCCTCTTGCTCAATCTGTTCTTGCTGTGGTGAAGGAGATACAACAGATGATGGATGTGTTTACACTGGAAGAACATTTCCACGGCTGCACTCAGTCAAACCATCACAACTCCACAGTCTTCACGGAAATCTTATCCTCATCTTCCTCCCCTTTGAGGGCCTCGTTCACTAATCACATGCACACAAATTAGTGCATAAATGTTTTCATATACAGACTTCTTCAGTCAAAAACACTAAAAAAAAATCCTACCGACCCAAACCTTTGAACATTAATGCCATTTATTATTGTAAATAATACAGTTACGGCCTCTGCAGCACTAAATATGCACTGACCCTAAAACTGCTTCTTCTGCAAGTGTAACATGCCTGTAAACCTGATCACCATTAAAGCCTTGGGAGCCTGTTATTGGCTTTTAGAGCATATACTTAAACCCTTCTCTCTCTCGCTGTCACAACGTTATGGGTTAACGCAGTTCAGTGGGATGCTCTAATTCAATGCGTCCTTCCATCTAACACACATGATGGCCCTATTATTAGACACTTGCTGCTGAGATGGTATGCCCAATTACCCATCAGTCTGCACTTGGCTTGTGTTAGAGAGTGTGTATGTGTGTCCTGCAGGCCTTTGTGAATCAGCCCTGTTTGTCCTGATGACCCATAAGTGCTGGCTCTTTGTCTCTTCACCATGAGCTGCTCGTTCAAGTGTGTTGTGATGCACCACATGCTTTTGCTTACTGGACGCTCTTAAAAACACATGAAAGTTACAGATGGAGGTTAAATCTTCCTGTATGATGAAGATATGAACACCAACAATTTCCAATAGTCTCCATGCATTCACTCACAGCGATTCTTTCTTCCTCAGAACAGCTCACTGTAGTCTGGGAATGATTGATATTGCCACTTTTGGACACAATATGCATCAAACAATGATCATGTTTTTCTAACCCATCGCTGCACATCTTGCTTATTTAACATACCTGATTTGACTGATTAGCTCATTAGCTCATCAAGCACTCCGTGACCTGAATAAGAAGTGTCAAATAAGGCAAAATATGCAGTGTTATGGTGTTCTGCAGATTTTATTTTTAAAAATAAAAAAATAGCAAAAAGTCCCCAAATATCTTATGCAATAAAACACGCAACAGACTAATTCGCTTCAGCCTTTCCAACGTATGTGAAAGCTTTACACACATGCTCATTGCTCTGGGTGGATGTGTAAAATGATGCTGCGTCCAAAATAGAATACTTCCCAACTATACAGTATGCACAAAACAGTACACCAAAAGAGTAGTATGTCCAAACACACAGTATTCAAAAAACAGTAGGCGAAAAGTACCTGGATGATCTACGTTTTTGGGCAAGATTCTGAAGTGTGCATTCGATGGAGGCTACGGGAGAGGATTTATGAATGACAGTGAAGTGATGCAACTGATGCTGGTAGGTCACATAATAATGACAACATGGCGCATGTAGTAGGTTTGAATTTTATTCACACGACCAATATTCATACTATATAGAACATACTATTAACTGTCGCAAAGTGAATTCAAATGAGTGTTATTTAACATGTTAGTTATTTTGCTGAAATCTTTCAATTTAGTGTGGCAGATTTTACACAAACCATGGTTCTTTATATGGGTAGAAATACTTCATTATTTGACTGCAAACTCACATTCATGACAAAACCTTAATTTTAAAAAAGTTCATCTGAATAGTTGACATGTTATGCATGTAACTTTTTTAAAATTAAGGTTCTGTCATGAATGTGAGTTTGCAGTCAAATAATAAAGTATTTCGGTTAAATACGTAATCGAAAAGCCTGTGTGGCCTAGGTGACATCATCTGGAAAGGAAAGTCGTTTCAGAAGCGAAGCAAGTTGAGTTGATGAAAGATTCCGATTACGCAATATATATTTTTATTCTTTAAAGTTACATGCATGGATGAATCGTTCAAAATAAGACTTTAAACATGAGTTAAAGGGTTAGTTCACCCAAAAATGAAAATTCTGTCATTAATTACTCACCCTCATGTTGTTCCACACCCGTAAGACCTTCGTTCATCTTCAGAACACAAGGTACTGAGGTAGACACTGTTAAAACAGTCAGCATGACTGCAATGGTTCAACCTTAATGTTATGAAGTGAGGAGAATACTTTTTGTGCTCAAAAAAAAAAAATAAAAAATAACGACTTGATTCAACAATATCGTCTCTTCCCCGTCATTATTTTACGCAGGTAACACAGTGAAGGCTTCCGAGTTTACGTCCGAATGTCAGCTCAGTATTGGCCAAAGCTGATCACGTGATCAGCGCGACACATGCGTGTGATGCTGACGCAGGAGTCGGCCAATAATGAGTCGCCGTTCTGACGTAGAACCTGGAGGCACTGGATGCAAACAATGTATGAGAATGACACAGAAGAGAAGATATTGTTGATTAAAGTCATCATTTTTGTTTTGTTTTTGCACACAAAAAATATTCTTGTTGCTTCATAACATTAAGGTTGAACCACTGCAGTCACGTCGACTGTTTTAACGATGTCTTTAGTACCTTTCTGGACCTTAAAAGTGTTGATTATATTGCCGTCTATGGACGAGTCATATACCTCTCGGATTTCATCAAAAATATCTTCATTTGTGTTAACGAAGGTCTCACGGGTGTGGAACGATATGAGGGTGAGATATTAATTACAGAATTTTCATTTTTGGGTGAACTAACCTTTTAAATAAGTAATTTTTGATTACAAGTTGATTTTAACCTACCAACCCACCAATCAAAAAACTCTGTGGGATACAAAAACAAAGTCACATTATGAGATTTAGTCAAAATTGTGAGATTGCAGTTACAAAAAAGATAGACGCAATTGAGATGTAAAGTTCGAATTTTGAGATATAGTCACGATTACGAAAAATATATGCAACTGAGATGTAAAGTCAGAATTTTGAGATGTAAAGTGGCAATTCTGAAAAATAGACTCAGTTGGAAGATATAAATTTGCAATTACGAAAAAGAAAATTGGGAGATAAAAAGTCAGATCTGTGGGAAAAAAATTGGAAGATACAATCCAGAATTGTGAGATATAAAGTCACAACTCTGAAAGACAGACACAAATGGAGATATAAAGTTGTAATTATGAAAAATAGACAATTGTGAGATATAAAGTCACAATTACAGGAACCAACCTGCACACAAACACCCTCAAACCAAAAACTCTCAGAATCCATCACCCTATAACACATAAACACATTACGGATGCTTGTAAATTCTCCTCTAGTTTTTTTCTTTCCTGAACATGCACAATCTAATAAAAGCAGCAACAGGCAGCGCTAACTAACGGCGAGAGATGAGATCAGAGCATCAGTCTCGGTGATAATATAATTTTACTGCGTTTATGAAGTGGGATGCGAGCAGAGGGCAGGGTGTTAGCCTGAGGGGGTGTGCAGGGGGTATTAATGAAGAACATTTGGGGGTCAAAGCCATTAGGGAGGACATGCCACTCATTACAGCACTCCACAGGGTCAAACAGAACAATAGAGATCAAGGTCACAGGTCACGGCCTGCAGAGGGGCTGCTCATTTCACTGACACACACACGTATGTTCTTCGCTTTTCAGTGAGGCCACAGATGCTGGTGGGGGAGGGGTTATGCAAATCAGGGTAGAGCCTTAATAACCCAGAGAGGTGGAGCTTACTTATTGCAGGACTGATTTGCATAAGACAGGCAGAGGAAAAAAATACATCTTTCTTGCCATTCTTCTTGCATTTACAGTCTTTCTCATGTTAGTGTTAATATCCCCCTCTCTCTCACTCACTGTATCTCTCTTTCTCATTTCTGTCACTTCCTTTTTCTCATTTCTGTCTCTCTCTCTGTTAATCTTCATAGGCGACAGCAGACGCAGGGAGATCTTAAACAAGACAGATCTCTCCTCTGATGGCTTTTTCAGCGCTGAGGGACTTGAATTCAGTTCCCGCTGAATGGCGGAGGAATCGTTTCCTGCTGCCGTAAGAGATAAATCATTAAAGTGGCTTCACCTGCATCTGCAAATGCAATCTGCAGACTGACAGCGAGTGTTTAGACACACAGGGCCGAGACGCAGACAGTTCCGACGGAGCGTCCTTCACGTCACAACAGGGGCGCAACAGTCTCACCGTGTGCAGAGGGGAAATTATATCATTCTCAATAGCTCCACCTGATGGATACAGGTGGAAACCAACACCCTTCAGGGCCAAAGATGACAGTTTAAACGTGTGTGTGTGTGTGTGTGTACACTGAATCGTACAGTATAACAGCACTAGAACTGATAAGCTATTTGTATACTAGGTAGGACTGAAGTATTTGGGGATAAACAAATCTGATAAAAACTGGATTGTGATTTAAAATTTAATAAAAAAAAAAATACTGTGCTTGTTTGTAAGGCTGTAGAATTTGGCAAAAACAAAATCAGTGTGATTATATATGACTACACAATAATAATAATAATAGTAATAAAATAATATTATTGTTAAATATTAAATCAATAAATATTAATTTTATAATACTATTATACTGTATTATATATATTATTATATATATTTATTTATTTTCTAGAAAAACAATACAAAAAATTAGTATTTAAAATTAGTATTTAATAGTATTTCAATTTTATTTTACTGTTTAACTGTAAAAAAGACTAAAAGTTGTTATTTCATGAAAAATATATTTTTTAAAAATTAGCATTTAATAAAATAATTATTTTACTGTATAACTGTAAAAAAGACAATACTAATACTCCAAAAGTTGATACTAAGAGAATTTAATAAAAATATCAATTTTATTTTATTGTACAACTGTTAGTACAATACTAATAGTCCAGAAATTAATACAATTAAATTAAATTAATACTAAAAAGTATTTAATGAAAAATATATTTTTATTTTACTGTTTAACTGTAAAAAAAAGGCAATAGGCTACTAATAGCCCAGAAAAACAAACAAAAAAAAAATATATATTTTTATATATATATATATATATATATATATATATATATATATATATATATATATATATATATATATATATATATATATATATATATATATATAATTTAATTTCTACAAAATTGAGTATTTCTTAAAAATAACACTTTTATTTTACTGTATAACTTTTTAAAAAAACATTAAAATACTTATACTGCAGAAATGAATACTAAAATAATTCAGTATTTAATGAAAAAATATATTTTTATTTTACTGTAACTGTAAAAAGACAATACTAATAGTCCATAAATAATAAAAAATACAATTTAGTAATACATTTTTTAATTCCTAAAAAATTGAGTATTTAATCAAAATACTTTTATCTTACTGTACTTTTACTTTGTAAAAGTGTGTGTGTAAATGTAAGTGTGTGTTTGAGAGTCTCACATGTTGCGTGACTGCAGCGCTGCAGACTGGGTCAGCAGAGAGGGCGGGCAGCTGATGAAGAGGCTCTGAGCTCGACCAATCAGCTCCTCGTACGGCAGATCCTGAGGCATCCGAGACAGCAGGTGATGAACGCTGGCCATATCACACTCACTGCTCTTCACTTCCTTCTGTCTGTACAACACAATCTGACAAGAGAGAGAGAGAGACAGTGGTGAGCGGAGCGTTACAGTCTCAGCGTCAGACGTACCGCCCACAGCTCCTTCACTGATGCGTGCTGCACACAAAAATTTGACAATTCAATCTGATCGACCAGATTTACGCAACTATAAGCCATGTTTACGAAGTTAAAATTTTCTTTTCTAAGGAAAAGAAAGTCACTAAAGTATATCTAGATTTCTGATAAAATGAGCTTTATTTCAGTTTTAACGTGTCATTTTTTTGTTTTCAAGCATAAAACCTACATTTTGTTATACTTAAATTAGAAAAAAAGAAAAAGAAACTTACCTTAACCTTAATTCAAGATATATTTTCTAATAAAAGTCAATAAAACAAATAATGTCTTCTTTGCTTTCAAGTTTATGGTTTATTTAAATTGTGACTAATTGTAAGTGATTAATATTATATCAAAAAATATATACTACGCTTAATTGTACATGATTTTTGCAGTGTAAACATCACATAGATAATAACTGTGGTTGGTCATGTTACATGTTGCTCAGGCGATCTTTTCCAGTCTAAATGGGTGATTATTGGTCAGAATAAGATGCAATGTGGACCAGAACTTATGTTGGAAATCTGGGTGTGCAAGGCTATCCAAAAATCTTCACTTATAAGCAAACAGCAATGAGGTTGTCTGCAATAATAAACCTCAGCTCAGAGATGTTCACTACAGCCTCCTCAGGCCAATCAGATGCACTCCAGCATCCATCCCAGCAGAGGTCAAGTAAGAGCGCTGCCGTTTCTGCCGCTCAGAGCCGAGCCGGGTCACGTCCAGCGGTGTGTGAGTGTGTCGAACCCCAGCACATCCACTACCTAAGATGCAGGATGAACTACATTTCCTGCCGGCTTTCTTATCCTGACTTCAAACGGCCCCTGGCCCCCTTTGCTTTCCCCGTTGTCTCTAGCAGGGGAGCGGCTCGTGGAGACAGAAGAAAGAAGCGCGTTTAAAGGATTCTAGCACAAACATGCATCCTTCCACACAAACCTCTGGTGAATTCATTAGAGTTGTTTAATTAACTGATCCAGCTACAACAAAGTGCCCTCGATTCTCGCATTAGATGAGGAAGGAGTGGAAAAATAAAGAAAATTCTTTGGAAAGACGTTTGTTGTTGTTGTGCTGATGAATTAGCTTTCGCCTAAATATGTGAATTAACAAATACGCAGGCAAAACATGGTGAACAACATCCTCTTTTTGGATTACAAAAGCTTGTGTAGTCTGAGGGGTAACAGCACATCACTGCCTGTGTTTTCAAACTATATAATCATGGGAAGAGCAGAAACTATTGTTCTTAGCAAAAGAGCACTATTCTTGGGGATAGAGACTGCTTTTTAATGTTGTACATGCACAGCCTTTTCTAGACAATTACCCATAATAACTAATTTAAATTAATCATTTTATAAATTATCAGTTTAGAGATCATGTGTATAAAGAACCTTAAGAAAATATCTTTATCATTTTTGGTAATTGAAAAAGATTTTTATTTAAAATTAGATTTAAAAAAAAAACTTAAATGACAATTAGAAATGTTGCCTTAGTAACTAAATGAAATGGATGTTTAAGTACTACACTTACTAAAACTGAAATAAAATAAATGCATACACACACATGAAGTTGAAGTACTACAATTACTAAAGCTGAAACAAAATGAATGAAAGCTATATAAAAATTATAAATTAATTCATTAAAAATAAATATTATATTCATATTCATTATTATCATTAGTAATATTATTATTTAATACTAAAAGCTTAAGAAATTTAACTGAAATAAATTGAAGTTTAAGTAGTAAAATTTCTAAAACAAATAAAAATGAATGAAAGCTATATAAAAATTATTAATTAATAATAAAAATTATATTATTCATTATTGATATTATTATTTCATACTAAAATCTTAAATGAAAATGAACTGAAATAAACTGAAGTTGAAGTAGTAAAATTACTAAAACTAAATAAAAAATAAATAAACGCTAAAAATAAACAGTAAACAAATAAATAAATAGTATATTAATATTTATTATTATCATTTAATATTTAAAAATGTAAATGAAATTAACAAATATGTTTGTTGAAGTAGTAAAATTACTAAAACTAAAATAAATGAAAGCTAAATAGAAATATTAAAAAATAATAATTTCATATTAATATTTTAATATTTATTTCATATTTCATATTAAATAATACACAAATAATAATAGTAAATGTTAGATGAAAAACTTAAATGAAAATTAGAAATGTTGTCTTGTCAACTAACTGAAATAAAAAAGTTGAAGTGAAGAGAAGTACTAAAATAAAAGAGAAGTACTAAAACTAAGAATAACCAGTATGAGCACATACAAGGTCTGGATGCTCTGACGCAAGATGTCTGCTTTGGGCCGATCATAAAGTCGACACTGAGACGGCACAATTACTCTGTGACGTTTACAGTGGGCCGGTTCACACAGAAAGCATTTTTGTGTCCCACTGCACTGCTTTTTAACTGTTTTTCTATGTAAACATGAACTAGACGGGCGTCTTTAACTGTTGAGTCACGTCTCGTCACTTTTTCAGCGCCGTGGTCTAACGTTTTTAAAAATGTCACGCTCGCCTCACATTTTTAAAACCATTTTGAACTGCCCTTTGAGCCTGTCACTCTGAAGTCAAAAACGTTGTCAAATTGGATAGATGAAACTAAAGAGCTTCTGGTGTTGATGTGTGACTGGTATCTTACCAGTAAAAATTGTGCATTTACCCTAAAAGTCAAATTGACAATTTTACGGTCATTTGTAAGTGTGAAAACAGCTTTTTCAGCATCTTGTGGCATGAGCATTGCATTTTCAGGACGCTTGGTCAAGTTAAAAATAGTTTTATAAGACACTTCAGTCCTTCTCTCTCTCACGAACACTGAAAAGGTCAGAACGCAGCACTGCCTCGATGTCCTTGAAAGGCAGGAGATGGACTGACTAAAGTACAGACTGCAGAGAGAGACTATCCTCCTTACCACAGCAGCGAAGTAGATGGCCATGAGTGGGTGAGAAGCCAGGAAGAAATCATAGAGCCGCAGAACATGCCGGAAATCTGACAGGACATAGCCGTACCATGTGATCAGCCAGCTCAGGGCGAAAATAGTGCCCACCTCTGACCTGCAACACGAAGACAATCAATTATCAGCATAATCAACATCATATGCATTACATTATCAGGTCAAACTGAACAATTTCACATATTATTAAGTACAAATGACCCAATTATCTTTTGCATAATATTTTCCATGCTGAAACATACTCTGAGCAAGTGAGCAATGAAATGATGCGGTGTTAGAATGTTAAGACTACATGCTTAGCAACAGACAACCAATCATGCGCCTCATATTCGCGTGCTTTATACAACCCGCTGTGTTTCCGTGATTGTCCAAACAGTTGTTTCAGCATTTGGGGGAAAAGTGTCAAATGGTGTCCGAAACGTGACATTTTATAAGAATAAAGAGTCTTTATGCAAACAGGTCACGTGCTGTGTTCATCCAATCAATCAATGACACTGACACCACAAATATGCAAATAAGGAAGTTATCTAGAGCCCTATAATCTGCATGGAAAATGTGGATGGAATAGTGTGAACACACAGAAACTCAAAGGTCTTCACTGCAACCTGTCAAAATAAATGTTCGGTTAAGGAATAATCACAATTTTTCTTCCATGCAAATTAAATTAATGTTCTAAAAAATGATTATATTTTGTTGCTTTTATGAATTCAATTAATTACACATGCTTTTTGATTATTAAAAATTTATTAAACCATTAAATTAGAATTCAGAAAACTTAAAACAGAAAACACAGAATTTGGTAAAAATAAAATGGAAAAGTAAAACCCTCTAACTGTAATTTTCGTTAAACTTTTTATAAATTGTTGTTAAATTGTGCAAGTTTCATGATTTCAATTAATTAGATATGCTTTTTTAATTACTAAAATTTTATTTAACCATTAAAATGGAGTCAAAAAAAAAAATAATTAAAATGGATAAAAACGTAATTTGGAAAAAATAAAACATTTCATAGGGCCCTAAAAATGTAATTTTTGTTAAACTTTTATAAATTGTTGTTAGATTGTACAAGTTTGAAGATTTCAATTAATTAGACATGCTTTTTAATTACTAAAATTTAATTTAACCATTAAAACAGAATCCAAAAAAAGGAAAAAAAAAAAAAAGAAAAAAAAAACAGAATTAGGAAAAAAAATGGATTTCATAGGTCCCGAAAAATGTCATTTTTGTTCAACTTTTTATAAATTGTTAAATTGTACAAGTTTCATGATTTCAATTAATTAGATATGTTTTTTTAATTACTAAAATTTAATTTAACCATTAAAATGGAGTCCAAAAAAAAAAAAGAAAATTAAAATGGATAAAAACGTAATTTGGAAAAAATAAAACATTTCATAGGGCCCTAAAAATGTAATTTTTGTTAAACTTTTATAAATTGTTGTTAGATTGTACAAGTTTCAAGATTTCAATTAATTAGACATTCTTTTTAATTACTAAAATTTAATTTAACCATTAAAACAGAATCCAAAAAACAGGAAAAAAAGCAGAATTAGGAAAAAATAAAATGGATTTCACAGGTCCCGAAAAATGTCATTTTTGTTCAACTTTTTATAAATTGTTAAATTGTACAAGTTTCATGATTTCAATTAATTACACATGCTTTTTAATTACTAAAATTTAATTTATCCATTAAAATTTTGTTAAAAAAAAATTCAAACAGGGGAAAAAAAAAAAAAAAAAATCCCCCCAAAAAAAATTAAAATGGAAAAAAACGGAATTTGGAAAAAAATAAAACGGATTTCATAGGGCCCTAATTAACCCAGGGTTTAGGAATACACAGTGTGGTTCTAACAAGCAACCTGAATAATCTGTACAGATATTTGAAAGAAATTCATCAACAGGGCTGTGTTTTGAGAGATTTCACAATTAACAAGCTTTTGATTGGATTGGATTCCAATCTATTACTGATTCTATTCATTTGGATATATATTCGGTATATGACCACTAGAAAAATTGCATTCAGCATGTACAGCAGGACCGTACCCTTGTGTGCGTCATGTACAGTACGTACCTGGCATAAGTAAACACATTCAATGGCAACATGACCTTTTGAAAGAGCCTCTAATCTGTGAAATCAACATTCAAACATGACAGGACACAGCAGAGCTCCCACCAATCCTCCCGAAACTCCTCGAAAAACCCACCGAAGCATTTAGCATGTGCAAAACACAAGAACGCATGTTTGACACATTCATTAATCACAGTCACTGATACTCCATGTGAGCAATTTAACAGCGCTGTAGGCCTTTTCTCCGTCTTGTAAATGTGCGGCAAGGTCACGAGTACAAGCTAGATGAGAATAAAACCAATAACAAAGAAACTGTAATGATTTGCAATGGATTAAGCTCTTTTTGTGAACAGTAAGACAGCAGCAAGAGCTCAGTAAATGCTTCTCTGTACGGACAAAACTGATGCACGAACTGGAACAAAAAAGCATCATTTCTTTTTTTAGGGCTTTTTAAAAGTTCTGAAGTTTTATTAACTTGTTTGGAAAGATTCATAAAAGCAAAAGCAACAGCACCTGAGTGAGCAACACCATTAAACCTGTGGACCAGCGCTGCGGTGAGACGCGCCCATGCAATATTTATGAAGAACCTCTTATTCTCTACATTTTAGATGAGTCGCCATTAAAAATAACCTGCTTTTTCAAACGAGAGCCGGAAAAGCCTCACGCAACGCCGAGCTACAGGTTTATGTGAACACTCGCACACACGTCATAAATGAACCGCATTCTGTTGGCTTGTCAAACCAAATGGTTCTCACATAAACAAGATGGGCATGCAGCAAGAAAGCATGCAACCTTAGGCATCAGGTTGCAAAGGACAAACACACAACACATGGCTGTCAGAAGCAAAAACGTTAGATGACACTGAGAGCGTGTGGGGAATATGCAACACTTTTATCTGTCTGACACAGAGCTCAATGATGGAGATGTCAGTGTGTGAGAGTCTCAGCCCAGTGTTAAGATTCATTCGATCTTATAGTTGCTGAAAGTGTACATGCATTTTTATGCACTTAAATATTTTTCATTTCTGTGAGGTTTAACTACTTCTGCTGATGCAAATATGCATGTTATCTAGCTAGCAGACATTAGATGAGGATTAATCAGTATTGCAAGAATGATTTAACAGTCTTGAAACCAGCAGCTACTGTAAAACAGGCTGAATTTAGTAAACAAGCTATGTTTTGCACTGTACGACTTCATCTCCAGATATTTAATGCATATTATGAACAATTTTTTTTATTTTTTTAATGCAATAAGAAAACAAATATCAACAAAACAACTCCATCATAACAGTAACATACCAATAAACAAATATAATATATAATATATTATAATCATTATAATTATAACACGCACATACATATATAATAAAAGTCTTATAATTAAAAAAATATTTATTTATTATAAATTATTTAATAAAGTGAAAAAAAAATCAAATTACTCTTCAAAAAAGACTCACTAAAAACCCATTTATTTATATATTATATTATATATATATATATATATATATATATATATATATATATATTATTTATTTTTATTTTTTTTCCCTAAAAATCTTTACTATTGAGCCCTGTGACAGTGACTTTGATGAAGGGTCAAACAGAAAACAGTCTCCCGTGAGAATATTTCATAACATGTGTGTGCCCTTGTGGGGAAATCAGTTTTGTAACTGACAGAAATTAAGCAAACTGTACATCACTGTGCATCTGTACACACTGCTACGCCCAACCTCTCACCTGATTCAACGTACACAGCTACTGGCAACAAACATACAGACATTTCAGATCCATGTCACAGACTTCAGCAGCTTTTATAGCCTCAGACAGTGTATAATAGTCGAAGACAAACCTGTTAGCAGGCGTCACTCTCCCATGACTCTGTCTAGACATTTAAAGACACCCTCTGCTGCCCTCTTCAGGACAGAAAAAAAGGAATATTCCCTTTGACAGGATCCAAACAAGCTATTGGTTGTGATGTTGATTTATTACCACAAAAATTACTTTGACTTGTTCCTCAGTTTAAACACACTTTCATTTAATCATTCATTCACAATCTTTTCAGAAGATAAGCAAAAAACGTAAAGCTCCTATTTTGCTTACATCAGTTCTTCCATATAAAATGTGTGTTATTTAAACTGTAAAGTTGTGCAAATTGCCCTATTTAGAGGTGGGACTTTTTTGATTGTAGTGTGAACTTCTGGTTATGAGAGATATGATATTATATATAGGGCCCTATAAAATCCGTTTTATTTTCTCCCAAATTCCGTTTTTTCCTGTTTTTTTGACTCCATTTTAATGGTTAAATTAAATTTTAGTAATCAAAAAGCATGTCTAATTTATTGAAATAATGAATCTTGTCCAATTTACCAACAATTTAATAAAAGTTTAACAAAAAAAATATTTTTTTTTAGGGCCCTACGTTTTATTCTTTCCCCTCAAATTTTATTTTTTACCAAATTCTGTTTTCTGGATTCTATTTTAATGGTTTAATTCCATTTTAATAATCAAAAAGCATGTCTAATTAATTGAATTCTTAAAAACAATATTAATTAATTAAAAAATATATTTTTATGAATTTTTTTTTTCTTCAGAAGTTCTGTTGTGTATTTAATTTTTTCTGGCAATCAAATGAACGCATACCATTTAATTTATCTTTTAATCATGAAATTAAACTTTTGTCAAACAATGTGCTGCACAACAGAGCTTTACTGTTAAAATTAAAACATGGAAGAAACTGAGATTATTGTTTAAAATATATTTTAATAATTTATTGTTAAATTAATTTATCTAAATTCTACTGTACAACAGTAATATGTTTCTGTCAAGTTAAATCGAACTTTTATTTTGACGATTTGCCTAGAGCTTTGAGTTTCTCTGTGTTTATGACGGTAATTTTCTCAAACGAAGCGGTTAAATGCTGATGAAGGGACTTTCAGAGCATCTCTGGAGATGAATTCGTGCGTTCATATAGTGAGGCGTCAAAGGACGAAAAAACTGCGAGTGTCGCACATGCTTCAGCGTGCGCCCCCGCGCGAGTGTGTGTGAGGCGGTGTGAGGTAAATGAAACTGCGCTTCCGCATCATTCATTTCAGAGGCACACAGGCATGCAGGATTCATGTTTAAATAGTCTTTTTGCGGTTTAATATTCAGTCACTAGTCTATATCGTGATTTAATTTACGTGTACTGACCTGCTTTTAATTCATTCATCAAAAATTTGACAAATTCCGTGACATTCCGTGTTATATAGTAAATTCCGTTTTTATGAATGGATTCCTCGATTCCGTCCGTGATTGCTGAAATTATAGGTCCCTAGATATAATTTCTGAGGGATTAGACATTTTTTGTGGTAATCAACAGAATGAGTTTTACTTGTATTTAAAGGTGCCCTCGAATCAGAATTTGAATTTACCTCGGCATAGTTGAATAAAAAGAGTTCAGTACATGGAAAAGACATACATTGAGTTTCAAACCCCATTGTTTCCTCCTTCTTATGTAAATCTCATTTGTTTAAAAGACTTCCGGAAAACACTCGGATCTCAACATAACACCGACTGTTACGTAACAGTCGGGATCATTAATATGTATGACCCCAATATTTGCATAATGCCAGCCCATTCGACGCATTAGACAAGGAAAGGCAGTATTAACGGCTGGATCTGTGCACAGCTGAATCATCAGACTAGGTAAGCAAGCAAGAACAACAGCGAAAAATGGCAGATGGAGCGATAATAACTGACATGATCCATGATATCATGATATTTTTAGTGATATTTGTAAATTGTTTTTCTAAATGTTTCATTAGCATGTTGCTAATGTACTGTTAAATGTGGTTAAAGTTACCATCGTTTCTTACTGTATTTACGGAGACAAGAGCCGTCGCTATTTTCATTTTTAAACACTTGCAGTCTGTATAATTCATAAACACAACTTCATTCTTTATAAATCTCTCCAACAGTGTTTAATGTTAGCTTTAGCCACAGAGCATATAGCCTCAAACTCACACAGAATCAAACGTAACCATCTAAATAAATACTTTACTCACATAATTCGAAGCATGCATACAGCATGCATGACGAACATCTTGTAAAGATCCATTTGAGGGTTATATTAGCTGTGTGAACTTTGTAAATGCGCTGTAATATAGTCGACAGCTCGTGTGGCAGAGGAAGCGCATCTCTTAAAGGGGCCGTGCTGAAAAAATCAGTGCATAGTTAATGATGCCCCAAAATAGGCCGTTAAAAAAATTAATTAAAAAAAATCTATGGGGTATTTTGAGCTGAAACTTCACAGACACATTCAGGGGACACCTAGGACTTATATTACATCTTGTAAAAAAACAATCTAGGGCACCTTTTAACCCGGCACATTCCTTTAAGATAACTTAGGGTTTGCTAAAGCTTTACATCACATCTACTTCAAACCTACCGATAGATCGGTTCATCTAGTAGGATGGCCTTGATAAATTTGGTAGGATGGCTTTTATAAATTTTAATACAAAATATTAATGTTCAATAATAATTAGTCAAACTGGAGACTGTTTACAGCCGACTGAAGAAGTGGTTACTAGCAATGGCTTCAAACGTGCCAATTTAGAGCCAGACTTATCTTAGTGTTTAACTTGTGTAAAAACAGTTGTAATGTAGAATGTGCACAATCAATCACAGATAATCACTAGTCAGCATAACACAATCAAGCCTACCTTATCATGAAGTCGTGTAACTCTCGGTTCACTCGCTCCAGAATGGGCATCAAGTAGTTCAGGATGTGTTTTGTGTTGTCCATGGTGGGGTCCATGAAATCCCTGCAGTTCCCAACAGAAGAAAACAACAACAAAAAAATGTCTGAGGATACTTATCACTATCAGAGTAACACGAAAATAAGCATTCCTGGAGCTCAAACAGTAGAGAATAGTGCTACATTGTTAAAAATTTATTTTTGATTCAATTTCAGTTCAATAACAGTGTCGATCAATTATTAAACAAATTCAATTCAGCTATAAAGCAGCTCTACAGAAGACAACAGTGTCATCTGAAATGTGGGTCGCTTTAGATAAAAGTTCCTGCCAAATGCACAAAAGTAAATGTAAAATTTTACGTTGCAGAAACGGTCGTACACTATCAGTCAAGTTTTTGATTTACAATCCAAAAATATCCATTTGTGGAAAATGGTCATGCAAAAAAGGTTAGAGTTGCATGATTGTGGATAAACTGAGAATCATGATTTTTTTTGTTTAAATATTCTCCAACGATTCTGAATAGACAACTAAACAAAATAACATGCAATTCACTAGAGGTTCTGACAAAATGTTAATTGCTGCAATCTATTTAAAATAAATATTTAATAAATCTGATTAATTCATTTGATTTTTTATTTTTTTTTTTAAATTGGTTTGATTGAATGATTCAATGACTCACTCAATAAGACTTGTTTCATTACTGGATGAATCTCTTAAATAAATGATTCAATGACAAATGCATTTTTATAACAGTTGCTTGTCTAACGATGTGACGATGTAATTGATATGTCAAGTTACTTTCAAAAGATGATTTGCTACTGTAGACATCAGTGTTTATATCTGAACTATAAACTCTTATCCCAGTACTTCTGTGATAATCTGAGTTATTGTAAGACAGAAATAATGATTCTGTGTGGCTAAAGTTTGTGAAGCCGTTTCATACCTATACATGACAACATCTCTCTGGCTCAGAACGCAGACCTGAATGTTCGCTGTGATCGTAATTGTCAAAGGTTTAATAGACAGAGCCGAATCGCTGTCATTTAGGAATAAGATCGCGTGGATGTTCGATTACGATCTTGTAACGATTAATGGTGCAGCTCTAGGTCAGGTTAATTCACCTGAGATGATGATTAGACAGTTTCTCCATTATCGCGATGGTCATCCTCTCCCCCACAACCAGCAGGAAGGTCACCACCATGTCATGATAACCCTGGTAATAGTGCAGTTGAGGATTTCTCCTCAGAACATCCAGAATGATGTCTATCAGCTGCTCCTGAAGAACCTCTCGCTGGTCCACACGCATGCCTGAGAACCATTATATCAAAGACAAAATTATCATTTCTGAAAGCAGGAGAGGTGTGAAAATGAATTATTCCATAATCACAGGATCAAACCAAGCGGCAACCTCCCCCAGTTTCTCTTGAAGCCAATACGGAAGTGACTTAAACTGCAATTCATCGACTGGCTGCTAGGGACAGGCTCCAAAAGAGAGCAGAATCTCATTGAGTCCCATGTTAAAATGGCCAACTTTACAGCAGAAGAAAAAAAAACATGTTTACAGCCTGGATCAAATTGTGTTTTGGTCTATACTGTTAATTTTGTCCTTCATGACAACTCTGAGGGGGGTGATTTTTTTATAACTCGTCCATTTAAAAAATATCAAGCCTTAAAGTTCTGCATAATTAAGGGCGTGGTCACTTGAGTGACAGGTGGATCGCGCTGCTGTCTGTGAGCCGTCACTTTACCTCAGCTAATTCCAGGCCCTGAATTTGGCATCTCGGCCATGTTTGTGCTTTTTTCTGAATTATTTTAAACAATTATAAAATAATAATATATACAATTATAAAATAATATGGCTTGCTGCGTTAATGGTCGATGTCCACACATGTGGAAGATAAACACGTTGTTGGATCGTCTTGGCATTGGCTAACAGTTTTGTTCCTGAGATTTACTACAATGATAATGGCAGGAGGATATAAAACTCAGACAGCACTGCTTGGATATTGTAACTAAAACTGCCACACCATTTTGAAAAATTATACTTTCGACGTGGGCTCATTTGTTTGTGAGATATATACGATCATATACAGTTTTACAACATAAACGCTGCTCAGATTGCATAAATTCTTGAAGAACGATGATGGAGAGCAGATCATTCAGAAGAAATGTGATGCAAACAATGGATAATATATCAATATTTCATGGATTTAACACTTTTGTGGACAAAAAGTACTGTTTTTTGTTTTTCAATGGACACTCATGATATATTATACCCAAGTGCCATGGATTGGATTCATCGCGCGATCACCATTTCATTATAAAGGTATGAAGTCCCGTTTGATTTTTTATGTTGTTATTTACACACCCCACACAAATTACAATTACTGGTGCAAGAGCATCTATATCATAAAAAAGATACCATAGATTGACAGTAAACCTTTAGAATTTTCAAATTATATAACTGGTTATCTTTATTAATATTAGATAGCTTCTTTAGCCTGCTAACATAATCACATCCCACCTCTTTGCCCATTTTCAGTTATCCAAAACTGCTCTTCAGAAATCTACGGGTGACGTCATGGACACTACGTCCATATTTTTTTTTTACAGTCTATGGATCAAACACACCCTAAAGACATGATGATGATGATGTGTAAAAGTCTCCCTTATTCTTGTGACTTAAAACCTTGTCCAAATATCACATGTATTTGTGATCAGATAGATAACACACAATCAATGCACTGTTCCAAACGTACAGTGACAGAATAACACTGACTGGAAGTAGGGGCGATAAAATAAGCAATCATTTATATCAAGAAAAATATTGAGATATTCTCAAAAAAATCTGAGACCACACTGAAAATCTGGGATTATCTAAATCTAATTTAAACCTGGAAATATAGAACATTTTAGGGTTTAAAAAACATAAATTGAAAAAAATATATAAATATCTTATTTCTTACCCTATTCTAGTCTGTACTTTTCTATAAAACATTTGAAACTTTGTACAAGCACTTTTCATTTGTCGCCTTAATCTCTTATGCATTTCTTATTTTTAAGTAATTTTTGATAAAAGCACCTGCTAACTGAATGTAAATGTATGCAGTAAATATTAAATGTAGTCTCTAATCTCTAATCAATCAATTAAACAAATTGTTAAACTGATAATATAATCTGCAATGGGAAATCTTTGTGTTACTCTTTTTTTTTTTTAAATAATGGAAGCATCTATTGACTTAATTTTTATTTTAAAAAGTTGTGATTTACAATGAAAAATAAAAATTTTTGTCAAATCTATTTTTTATTCTGTGGCTTACAGGATAGCAAAATTGACAAAATATATATTAATCACTGATTTGCACTCAAATTGTTATATTATACTGATACTACAATATGCAACGAAAATATTTGTGTTTTTCACGTTAAAATAATGAAAGAAATTTTTTTTTCAAATAAATGGAAGAAACTACTGAATTAAAATAGTTTGGCTTATTTTTTATTTTAAAACGTCATGCAATTTACAACTAAAAATATATTTTTTGTCAAATCTAATTTCTCATGCTTTTCTATGGCATACAAGACACACAAATTTACACAGGCAGACAAACTTCTATCACCTCAACCAGTTTATCACTCACCCCTGATTGGATGAATATCTCAAGACTCTCCAGAGTGAGAATCATGTGATGGTGTGTCACTGATATATCAGACACTGACCTTTCGGGAAACGCCGCATTGATCTCCTGACATCGAGCACCACCTGTCTGTAGTCTTTGTGGTCTTCTCGGACATCTTTGGCTTTAAAAGAGGGAAATAAGAAAAAGTAAACATCGTTGGAGTTTGTGGCACATTCCAGACACTCAAACACACACTTACAGGGTTTGGCAGGCAGACTGTACACGTTGATACTGAGGAGTTTGGGCCAAACTTTTCTCCTAATGTCATCCGTCAGCAAACCGCCTTCACTCACAGCCGCCCGCCGCAGGGTCTCGATGTCCACGGGGTCACTGTTCAGGGCCTGATGGATATCCAGAAGCTTCTGTTTCTTCCAGGGCAGTTGTTCTGCAGATGAAGTACAAAACATCTGAGATGCTGGATGCAAAATTAAAGGGATATTTCACCCAAAAATGAAAACTCTAGCATCATTTACTCACCCTCGAGTTGTTCAAAATCTGTATAAATTTTCTTGGTTCTGTTGAACACAAAGGAAGATATTTTTAAGAATGTGGGAAACTGAACAGTTTTGGGACACCATTGACTATGGAAGTCAATGGTCCCCCAAAAGTGGCCTGGTTACAAACTTTCTTCAAAATATCTTCTTTTGTGTTCAACAGAACAAATAAATTTATACAGATTTGGAACAACTTGAGGGTGAGTAAATGATGCTAGAGTTTTCATTTTTGGGTGAACTATAACGCAACATGCGCAAAATGGGAGTAAACGGTTAAATGGCCAACTCGCCACAAACTTCCTTGGAAAATGAAATTTGCGTGGCTTAAATCAGTGCAAGAATGAACATTTTATCTTGTCTGACACAGTCTATATAGGCAAATCAAATCAGAAAAGACTTCAAACATCTTCAAATAACTTTTACCTCAGTGGAAACTAAAATGTTTAATTACAATTATATGTGGTTAAACCACCAAAACTAAACAGGAGGAACAAAATTATGATTGAAGTCTTGATGGTTTTGTGACAGGTTTCACAGACAGAGTGAACACAATGAAATTAGCAGTTAAATTATACCAATTATAAACCACATATAGGCCTACAATTTGCAGTGACATCATAGTGGATCTCTTACTCATTCAGTGATGTCATTTAAAGGACCCTCATTCAATGACATCATAACAGAAACACATTTCTCACATCTTGGACCTGTCAGCCATTCAGTGACATCATCATGGACCTGTCAATCATTCAGTGACAACATAACGTATCTTCTTACACATTCAGTGACATCATAAATCTCTTACACACAAGTTCACTGATTTCTAATGTATCGCGCACATCATAACGGACATCTAACACGGTCTGTGACATACATTCAGTAAGTTTATAACGAACCGAAACCGGTACCTTCGTGTCTCCTGACAGACGCTTGCGATCCGCTCGCCGGCAGTCGCTTTCTCGCTTTTCTCATCTCTTTTTGCGACTCACAGTCATGAGGATATCGAATACATGCTGTTGTGATGACAATAATATAAGTTTAATTCAAAACTGGCAGTAAAAACGAAAGGAAAGTGGCATTTACGATTCCCCTCAGAACCGCGTCGTTACGTGGAGGACTACACGTCACCCGAGCTTTACTTTTACTGGCTGAAAACGCCGGTGAGTCACTCAACCCTGACTGCTGTCGACGTCGCACCTGATTGGTTTACAGACTTCAAGAGGCTCAACGCCATTGGTTCATTTCAAACATGATTCTCCACCTGCTCATACAGGCATGCGGCGTGTTTGTATTTACATGAGTTATGTAGGGTAAAGTTTAGATAATGCACTCCAGACAAGTTTCTTTTCAGGTAAAGTGGGCCATAATTATAATAATTAGACATTTTTGTTTATTAACACATATTACATTTACATTAAAAACAATTAAATTAAGCTATATTCAACAAATGTATATTTAAAAAACCCCCAAAACTTATAAGAGCAATGTTTAAAATTCATAAGTTCACTCAAATCATGTGTAAAATTCAAAACAATTGATAGAACATGACATTAAATTTGATTACATTTTAATATCAGAATATTCATAAATCAAAATATTAATCAAACTGTTTTACTAGTGCAGCTGCTGAACCACAATTTCAAGTTTATGTTAATAGATTTTATTATATTAAAGTTATTTTATTTTGGTGATCTTAAATAATTATCATAATAATAATCCGAATTTTAATTAGATATATTGTCATACAACAGGAATTTATCTTTGTGAAACATCCAGTACAGTTAATAAAATTATAGTATAATTATATATTATGTATATTATAATATATAGGCTTACATAAGAATCATTTAAAGGTGCAATATGTAATATTTTTGCAGTAAAATATCCAAAAACCACTAGGCCAGTGTTATATATTTTGTTCACTTGAGTACTTACAATATCCCAAATGTTTCCAACTGTTTGTAAATCGTGAGAAAAGTGTGAGGAGTCGCCTGTTAATTACGTCATGCCCGCGTTACCCTCGGTTTCTGGTTTTATTTTGTAGAAACCATGGAAACACCAAAGATGCTTTAATATTTACATGTTTTAATAGACAAGGGAACAACTGCTTTGATATTTTTAGAGACAGAAAACTAATTGTTGTTATATAGCTCAACACGTTTAGTCTTATTGTTTAAATCAATTTTCTTGATTTTTTGCTTTACCATGCCTCAGAGAAAAACACTATTTTGTCAAGTAGCTAACATAGCATAATCAGATGCATCTTTATTTTTAGTAACAGTAATACAGCATTTTCTCCATCATACAATACGCTTTAAAATTAATTGCATGCCATTTATCAACACAAGCCATCCAGTATTTAATATGATATTGTAAAATCGATTTATCTTACTGCAGTGTGTAACAGTGTCTCACAGCAGCCGCCGAGCGAACGCACAAAGTAACGTTATAACATCATTTTCAACACACTCAAATGTATCTAATATGATAAACAGAGCTGTGTTACCTCAAACTCATGACCTGAAAAGCAGAAGCGGCGCCGGCGACTGTGTCATAATAAAAGTCCCGCTGCTCGTGAGGCGTGTGTTGATCAATCGCTCCAGCTCCTCGTTCAGCTCCACAACACTCGCTCCTGCTCTGCTTCATACTACAGTAACGTTAATAATTGCATCCATGAACATGATTTCTTCCCGAGTCCTATCCCTATTCTTTTGCACCGTCCACTGAGGTGAAGACCACATGTCCCAAGATTTCTCGCTCAAACTTGGCGTCATCAAGCTACGTGTTTTGAATAGGCCTCTAGCGATCTCTGGGCGTCAGAAATCTTACATAGTGCACCTTTAATAATCAGTATAATTTAGAAATATTGTAATAATTATAATAAAAAGAAGTAATAAAATATTAAAATGTTATATTTTTAATATAATAATAATATACTGCTGCCATTTCAAAATGTAGTATCATCATCATTGCCATGATTTGGATAATAAGATGTAACCTTGGGTCAAAAAAAGATTAAGTACAACTGTAATCTCGACCTGCTGCCTTGATCTACAGCATTTGAGAGATAAAACAGAATAACAGCACAACGTCATGTGCAATAAATCAAAATATCTCATAAAATGTGATGTCTGTGTCCCTATCAGAGATAAACAAACATTAAGTTAACCTTAAATGGACATCAGATGTATAGAAACTTTCCATATTCATCCAAATATTTGCTTTGTATAGCAGTAAATAAACAATAAATGCAAAGAATTTACTTTTTCCTCATTTGTGGGTTCTTTGAATGCATCTATAATTATAATTGCAATCTTGTTTAATTTTTAAGATTTTTATTGGCATTATAGTTTCATATGAATATATAGGCTACAGAGTCAAATACAAAGTCTCTCATTCACTGCATGAAAGCAAATGTGTTTTATGACATTTGGCAAATCCTGTAGATAACAGTAAAAACAGTGTAATCAGTGGCTGCTTTATGGCTGAGTAAATTATTATGCCATGGTGCATCTGGGTGTCGTCGCGCTCATTGCGCAACGCTTGCGCAGCGTGTATGGCTTGATGCGCCGCGTCCCATTCTCTTCATCGCGCTGATATCAAACGGGAAGAACATGAGAGAAACAATGCTTCTGCTTGTCTCATTATAATCGCGAACATGGGCGACAGAAGCGAGAGGGGTTCGGTGAAGCACAAACGGAGAACCACGATCTCCGGAGAGGCGGCGGGGGCTCAAGCGAAGCGCAGCGGCGCAGCAGAGACGCTCAGCGGGCAGGTGAAGGAGAAAGAGCCGAGACACGAAACATCCGCGAGTAAACAGAAGAATCACAGCGATGCTGGAGATGACACGTTCAGGTATTTAAGTATGTTTTGACTTGACTTGTGCAGCATCTGTCTATCTAGATGGCGAAAGGGATGCTTGTGCACTGTATCATATATAGGCCTATTCATATAGCATTAAATTTCCATTTTCATTTGATATAAAGATCTACAGAGGCCCCAAAAGAATTTACACTCCAGTTACACACATTTCTGGATGTCATTGCGTTTTTGAATGATAAAATAATGGATTTCACTTTTGTTAAACATTTCCTGTATTTATTTATATATTCAATTAATTACTAATATTTGTCATTTAGGAGTCAGTATACTAATTGGATTAAGGCTTTGTGTCTTCATATGCACAGTGAAGAAAGGCAGGCGAGTTTAGGGAGGTCAAGATTGAGAAATTGTGCAAACTGTCACATTATTTATAGACGTTTCCCTTCAGTGTCTGGGATCTACTTAACCATCAAGGAAATACAAATCTCCTAAACAGAATTGAAGTGAAAGATCTCATTCTGCGCTGGTTCTTCTTTCCATGCAACAGAATACTAGCATACAACTTTCTGCACATTGTGCAATACTATACTATTGTTAATATAGTGATGTACATAATATAATGCTTTTTGGTATTCTGTTGTCTTGGTGTTTCTATGAATCTTTAAATTTGCATAGTATATACAGCATGCATACAGTGCATCTGGAAAGTTTTCACTTTTTCCACATTTTGTTATGTTACAGCATTATTCCAAAGGGGATAAAATTCATTATATTCCTCAAAATTATACAAACAATATCTCATGATGACAATGTGAAAGAAGTTTGTTTGTAATCTTTGCAAAATTAAAAAAAAAAATGTACATAAGTATTCACAGCCTTTGCTCAATGCTTTGTTGAAGCACCTTTGGCACCAATTCCAGCCTCAAGTGTTTCTGAGTGTGATGCTACAAGCTTGGCACACCTATTTTTGGGCAGTTTCTCCCATTCTTCTTTGCAGGACCTCTCAAGCTCCATCAGGTTGGATGAGGAGTGTCGATGCACAGCCATTTTCAGATCTCTCCAGAGATGTTCAAGTCTGGGCTCTGGCTGGGCCACTCAAGGACATTCACAGAGTCCTGTAGCCACTCCTTAGTTTTCTTGGCTGTGTGCTTAAGGATTAGTTCACTTTCAAATAAAATTTTCCTGATAATTTACTCACCGCCCATGTCATCCAAGATGTTCATGTCTTTCTTTCTTCAGTCAAAAAGAAATTAAGTTTTTTGATGAAAACATTCCAGGATTTTTCTCCATATAGTGGACTTCAAATGGTTGAAGGTCATAATGACAGTTTCAGTGCAGCTTCAAAGGGCTTTAAACGATACCAGACAAGGAATCTAGAGAAACCATTGGTCATTTAAAAAAAAAAAAATGTTAATGTATATGCTTTATATAAACAAATAATCGCCTTCCAAGTGGTTCCGCCAAAACCACACTTTCGTATTCTTCAAAAAGCTTACACTGTATATCCTACACCTTCCCTATTCTACTTACGGAAAAAATGGAACTGGCTCTGCGTTCGTTCTGTAAGTTGAATGACCAATCGTTTCGCTAGATAAGACCTTTATTCCTCGTCTGGTATCATTAAAAGCTCTTTGAAGCTGCACTGAAACTGTCATTTTGACCTTCAACCATTTGGAGTCCATTGAGTCCACTATATGGAGAAAAATCCTGAAATGTTTTCATCAAAAAACTTAATTTCTTTTCGACTGAAGAAAGACGGACATGGACATCTTGGATGACATGGGGGTGAGTAAATTATCAGGAAAATGAAAGTGGACTAATCCTTTAGGGTCATTGTCCTGTTGGAAGATGAACCTTCGCCCAAGCCTGAGGTCCAGAGCGCTCTGGAGCAGGTTTTCATCAAGGATGAAAGGAGATGGTATTGTCCAGGTGATTAGTGGTGCCTGGTTTGTGGAGTGCTTCAGAGATGGTTGTTCTTCTGGAAGGTTCTTCTCTCTCCACAGAGAAACACTGGAGCTCTGTCAGAGTGACCATCGGGTTCTTGGTCACCTCCTTGACTAAGGCCATTCTCCACCGATCACTCAGTTTGTCCGGACGGCCCACTCTAGGAAGAGTCCTGGTGGTTCCAAACTTCTTCCTTTTACAGATGATGGAGGCCACTGTACTCATTGGGACCTTCAATGCTGCAGAGATTTTGCTGTACCCTTCCCCAGATCTGTGCCTCGATACAATCCTGTCCCGGAGGTCTATAGACAATTGACCCTTTGCGAAGACCCGCCCCCCTTAGTTACTGTTGCTTTGTCCGACAAGCTGTGGCGCTGTCACACCACATGCAGTGTAAAATACATCGCAGAGCAAAGAGGACACTGACAAGACAGAGCAGGTTACTTATGATATTAAACAAAGTCCCAGCTCAAATTGTGTAATTTTTTTAAGAAATTCGAACAATAAAAACTGTTTTGTGGCTCTTTAATGTGTCATGACAGATTGCTGTAGCGCCTCAGCTCAAGCAGCTCGTGAAGCGATCATCTCTTCCTACTAGTTAATTTATAGCATCAAATAAACATGAATAAACATCAGAAGGAATTTTGTTTAAAACACAGAAAGACGTAAATACACACCATTTTTCAAGTTCAAGTCCACCTAGGTTAATCTTCTAACTCCTGACTGCTTTGTTGGACAAAATGCAGAATTTGGCGTTATGATTGGTTAGATCGCTTGTCAATCAAACTCCCGGCAAAGGGTCAATTCCTTGGATTTGATGGCTTGGTTTGTGCTCTGACATGCACTATGGGAGCTTATATAGACAGGTGTGTGCCTTTCCAAATCATGTCTAATCAACTGAATTTACCACAGGTGGACTCCAAGCAAGTTGTAGAAACATCTCAAGAAGGATGATCGGTGGAAACAGGATGCACTTGAGTTACATTTTGAGTGTCATGGCAAAGGCTGTGTGAATACTTATGTACATATGATTTTTTTTTTTTTTCGTTTTTTATTTTTAATAAATTTGCAAAGATTTCAACCAAACTTCTTTCACGTTGTCATTATGGGGTATTGTTTGTAGAATTTTGAGGAAAATAATGAATTGAATCCCTTTTGGAATAAGGCTGTAACATAACAAAATGTGGAAAAAGTGAAGTGAATACTTTCTGGATGCACTGTATAGCATACTGCAAAAGTAGCATGAGTAGTGTGGTAGTTCTGGAAAAAAAGCTATGTAATTAACTATATCTAGAATACAAGTTTAACCCTAACTCTTCAGGTGAAGGTGTGAAGGTCGAGACACTGAAATCATTAATAAAACTGATATGACGAACATGATCTCAGTCTTAAATAACTTTAGCAACCAACCCTTTCTAAGAGCTTTCTTCCTGTACAAGTGCGATTACTCAAACTCGGGTGTTTCGTCACTGATTTCAACATTGGATCAGTGTCATATAAACTCAGGATGTTATTAAGTCACACTTGTATCTCAATATGCTTTCTTTAAAGGGTCCTATTGTGCTTTTGTACATCTTTCTTAAGTGTGTAATGTTGCTGTTTGAGTCCCTCCAGCAGGGGTTATTCTCTATATCAGTGTCCCTTTTTCTGAACTCCCTGAAACGCCTCCATTGTAGTCTTGAGTTTTCTTCTGGGAACGAACACTTGACAGCATTCCTCATTTAAATAATTCCCACCCAACGCATATGCAGAATAAAGGGGCGGGGCCTGGTTGAGTTAGTGTGTTGAAACCATAGACTGTAAAAAAGCAGCCAGTGTGCCAATATGGCACTGACATCGAGTCTCTAGTGAGCGCAAAGTGGAGCCGCGATATCAAAATCCCGCCCACACTCCTGCAGAATCAATTAATACATTTTACTGCAGAACAACACATTATGTTGGCTTAAAGCTCTAATCTCCTCCCAAAAATCCAGAAAAAAGTGCTTCAGTGACTGCTTCGCTCAGCTGTCAATCATAACGTCAAAACCCGTGTTTTTATAGCATCAAATATCTAACTAAAACCAAACTTATTTAAAGGTGCCCAAGAATGCTTTTTCACAAGATGTAATATAAGTCTAAGGTGTCCCCTGAATGTGTCTGTGAAGTTTCAGCTCAAAATACCCCATAGATTTTTTTTAATTAATTTTTTTAACTGCATCATTAACTATGCACTGATTTTTTCAGCGCGCCGCCCCTTTAATTCGCGTGCTCCCTGCCACACGAGCTCTCGATTATATTACAGCACATTTACAAAGTTCACACAGCTAATATAACCCTCAAATGGACCTTTACAAGATGTTCGTCATGCATGCTGCATGCATGCTTCGAATTATGTGAGTAAAGTATTTATTTTGATGTTTATATTGGATTCTCTATGAGTTTGAGGCTGTGCTCCGTGGCTAACGGCTAATGCTACACTGTTGGAGAGATTTATAAAGAATGAAGTTGTGTTTATGAATTATACAGACTGAAAGTGTTTAAAAATGAAAATAGCGACGGCTCTTGTCTCCGTGAATACAGTAATAAACGATGGTAACTTTAACCACATTTAACAGTACATTAGCAACATGCTAACGAAATATTTAGAAAGACAATTTACAAATATCACTAAAAATATCATGATATCATGGATCATGTCAGTTATTATTGCTCCATCTGCCATTTTTCGCTATTGTTCTTGCTTGCTTACCTAGTCTGATGATTCAGCTGTGCACAGATCCAGACGTTAATGCTGGCTGCCCTTGTGTAATGCCTTTCATAATGTTGGGAACATGGGCTGGCATATGCAAATATTGGGTTGTACATATTAATGATCCTGACTGTTACGTAAAAGTCGGTGTTATGTTGAGATCCGCGTGTTTTCCGGAAGTCTTTTAAACAAATGAGATTTACATAAGTAAGAGAAAGCAATGGAGTTTGAAACTCAATGTATGTCTTTTCCATGTACTGAACTCTTGTTATTCAACTATGCCAAGGTAAATTCAAATTTTGAATCTAGGGCACCTTTAAAGAACGAACACGTGAACTTACATCAGTGTGCTAAAAACTGCCTAAAATGACAGAAACCATCTTTGGAAAAAAATATTTGACGTGTAGTTTGATTGTTTAGTTTGTCTCACGTCCTATTATATTACATGGAGAGGGCGGGTTTATGACCTATACTGCATCCAGCCACCTGGGGGCGATCGAGACGCTTTGGCTTCACTTTTTAGGGCTCGAGTGGCACGCTTGGTTGAAACTAGCGGTTATGGTAAGGGGCGTGGCATTTTCCAAACACGCTCAACACGACCAATCACAACACACTGGTCCAGCTGAAATCAGAGCACATTGTGCGTTTCAGAAGGAGGGGCTTCATAGAGACGGGAACTAAACAGAGCGTTACTGACAGACTGGGAAGAGAGGAGCTGCAACAATGGATGATATGAGGAAAATAATGAACATTCAAGCAGGAAAACATGTAGTAGAGCCAAAAAACACAATCCAGACTTTGCAAAAGGGCATAAAATGGCCTCTTTAAAATAATTGACACTTGATTGATATGTTATCCATATGACATTAAAGGATTAGTTCACTTTCAAATGAAAATAAGCCCAAGCTTTACTCACCCTCAAGCCATCCTAGGTGTATATGACTTTCTTCTTTCTGTTGAAAACAATCGGAGAAATATTAATAGATATCCTGAGCTTTATAATGGCAGTGAATGGAATCAACGAGTATGAGCTGAAGAAAGCGTCTCCATCCACATCCATCCATCATAAACGTACTCCACACGGCTCCAGGGGGTTAATAAAGTCCTTCTGAAGCGATGCGATGCATTTGTGTAAAAAAATATCCATATTTAATAAGTTATGAAGTAAAATATCTAGCTTCCACCAGACCGCCTTCTGTATTCAACTTATGAAGAAAGTGTAAAAAGTTTACAATATGTCCTACGCCTTCCCTCTTCAACTTATGGAAAAAGCTTAACTGATGCAACGCCAGTTTACATTTTCTTCATAACTTGAATACTGAAGGCGGTCTGGCAAAAGCTGGATATTTTAATGTAAAGCTTAAAAAATATGGATATTTGCATTGCAAATGCATCGCTTCAGAAGGCCTTTATTAACCCTCCAGAGCCATGTGGAGTACATTTATGATGGATGAATGTGGATGGAGGCACATTCTTCAGCTCATACTCGTTGATCCAGTTCACTGCCATTATAAATCTTGGACACGTTATGATATTTATTAATATTTCTCCAATTATGTTCATCAGAATGTAGAAAGTCATATATACCTAAGATGGCTTGAGGGTGAGTAAATCTTGGGCTAATTTTCATTTGAAAGTGAACGAATCCTTTTATATGCACATTTTCATGTCATGACTCGTTTTGTCTGTCTCTTCAGCTGCCACAAGCTGCAGGAGTCGCTGCTCAGCTCTGATAGCGGCTACAGCAACTACAGAGGGATCCTCAACTGGTGTGTGGTCATGCTGGTGAGTTTCTACAGCCCTCGTTTAAGCCCTCGCTGTTACCTCAACATAAATAATGACACACTGTTGGCCTTCAACCTGTGATCGCACCGGTTATTTCCATCCTCTTCTGCTGGAGTCCTTCCACCTCTTTGCCCTCAGATGATCTAGATAGAACCACTAAATAAAATCGAGAAGGAAACACAGTAATTCTCCATGCATTTGCCAGAATGGTCAGAAAAGACCGTGTTCGCCCTTCATCACGGTCACACGCGTCAACTTCATTCTGGGCTACTGTGAACTCAATAGGACTGAATTGAGTAAGAATTTGACCTTTATCCTCGGCTCCGGTCTCGTATAATCATATGACATGCAACACAATGCCAGGCGTATTAGTTTGCTCAAGCAGATACAGAATACAATTTCTGCAGTGAAAACAGAGAGAAGTGACTGAAGTTTAACTCAAGATGTTGTGACAGCCTCGATTCACATGGGTTACCACATTAAACCGTACACTTCAACCCAGAGGGTGTTTATTCCTCCGCTCAATCTCTGTTTGTTTTACCCTCGAGAGAAGCAGCATGCTGTCATTTTCCAGTCTCTGTTTGAGGTTTAATGTATTCGTCTCATGTTGACAAAGTGTCAGAGAGCTGAGATTCGTTTGCTGAGCAAGACTAACAAAAATTACCATGCATGTTTTACTGGCAGTGTTATTTTAGCATTATTTATATAATATTATAGTATTTTTTTTTTATATATATATTTTGATTTAGCTTTTATTGTTATATTTTCATTTTTCATTTTAATTGTATTTTTAATTTGACTAGTTTTGTTATATGTGCTTTTGTAATTTTTAAAAATGTCTATTTAGCTTTAGTTTTAGTAATTTCACTTCTTTAACTTAAACTTATTTATTTCAGTTTTTGTTGCCAGTGCAACAAAGTTTTGTAAATGAATTTTTTCACCTACTATTTATGTTTTTCATTTCAGTATATTGTATAATATTTGTATATTATTATTATTATTATATTAATTTATTTTTATTTCAGTTTTAGTAATTTCAGTACTTTAACTTAAACTTATTTATTTCAGTTGGTTGCCAAATGCAACATTTTTTAAAATATTTTAAGTGATTTTTTTCACCTACTATTTATGTTTTATTTCAATATATTGTATAATATTTGTATATTATTGTATAATATTATATTAATTTTTTTTTCAGTTTTAGTAATTTCAGTACTTCAACTTATATATTTCAGTTTGTTGCCAGTGCAACATTTTTTAATTTTTAAGTGATTTTTTCATCTACTGTTTGTTTTATTTCAGTATATTGTATAATATTTGTATATTATTATTATATTAATTTATTTTTATTTCAGTTTTAGTAATTTCAGTACTTTAACTTAAACTTATTTATTTCAGTTGGTTGCCAAATGCAACATTTTTTAATTTTTAAGTGATTTTTTTCATCTACTGTTTATGTTTTATTTCAGTATATTGTATAATATTTGTATATTATTGTATATTAGTAATTTTTTGTATGTTTTAAGTTTTTTAATATTTATATTTTAATTTAATTACCAAAAACTATTTTTAATAGTTTTAATTTTAGTAGTTAAATTTACTAAAACTTACTTACTAAAATTACTAAAACTTTTACAAAATTGTTTTCGGTAATTTAAATAAAGCTGAAAAAAATATTATATAAAAAATCTTTTTTTAAAAAAGGTTACATGTTCCATATAACGTATTTTATTTCAGCTTTATTCAAATTACTGAAAATGATTTTTTAATAGTTCTAGTTAACAATAACAACACTGTTCATTGAACATGTACCCTGGTAATATCATAATAATACCATAATTGCAGCTGCATATAATAAACCTCAGTGGAGTTTGGGAACTGTTCTGCTGAACTCTTATCAGAGATCTTTGTCTGTCCTCGAGTGACCTTTGACCCACTAACAGAGCCTGCCAGCCTATAAATACAGTGTCAATGACTCTGACATTTAATATGCTGAGGATGTATACGCTAATGCAACAGAGACGTGCATCAGTCAGACTTATGATAAGCTGTCAATCAAAAGACAAGCTGTCCTTCAAGTCAATTTCAGTCTGTCAGAGCGATCGGCAAAGACTTAAAGTTTGTCTTTTCTGCAGTAATGAAAAGTCAAACACTTGTGGGGATTACTTTAATGAACGCTCAGAAATGTCACACGTCCTCTAAAAATAAACATCTATTTCACCCTGAACCGCGGAGAAAATGGAGCAGCGTCTTCAAAGCCACGGAAGCAAATCACAGTTCTGAAACCAATATTAATCCTCGCTTTGAAACACGATCGCATTGACGTTCTCTATGGGATTTAGATTTTACCTCGTTTTTTACCATATTCCCATGGAATATCCTAAAATTCTTTGAATCCATGAATGGATAATTATGAAAGTCAAGTAGAAAGACGGCAGCTTTTAAGAGATTTCAACTGGAGGATATAGATGGAGCGCAACAGTGGAGTCCTGACTGTGTGTGTGTAAGTGTATATGTGTGTGTGTGTCATGAAATAAACATGAAATAAGTCCCACAGCCTTCAAGCAATTAGCATAGCATGGATCTATGTGCAAAATCAATTAGCACTACGCTTTTAATGAGGTCAGGGTTGAGTCTGGCAGCTTTCCCAACGTAAATCTAATCAAATGGCCTTTGGAATGAGAAAGTCTTCCAGCAAATCCTCTTCTTCTGTCGTAAATCATCACTCACAAGTGGTTCAAAGTCTTCAGGCCTTTAGTTTTCATTAAAAATTACAGCCTTTGGGTGGTTTGATTTGCTTTTAATAAATGAAATGACCAAACACAGCAAATTTAGTATAAATAAAGCTGATTTCGAAACAAGTTCATTTTCAATAGCTGAGTCTGTAGGTCCATCTACGGTACAAGAAGGCCTGCTAATTATGCAGAAGGGTCAGAGGTCAGATGTGTTTACAGCTGCGTTTATCAGACTGGACTGGTTTATCTGAGGTTCTTTGTGTTGTTGTGCAGTAGACTTTGATCTCTGCTAGTGACAGTTTTCAAAAACAGTTTTATGGTCGATACAACACATAATCATTGGAGAGAACTGTGATCTTTCTATTTTAGAGCCATGTTGTGTACAAACATATGATAAACATCTTAAACAGAGCAGAATCACGTGCAGAATAATTTTGTTGTAATATCCAACCAGAAATGTTTTAGAGATGTATTCCAGATGAGAAAAACAATTGGGAATTGGTTAATTTTATCTCACAAATCTATCTTTTTTCTCACAATTCAGACTTTATAACTCACAATTGCATGTTAATAACTCACAATTGTGAGAAATAAACTCAGAAATGCAAAAAGAAAGTCAGAATTGCGAGACATAAACTTTAGATATAAACAATTCTGGCTTTTTTCTCACAATTACAAGTTTATATCTCTCAATTCTGACTTTTTTTTGCATTTCTGAGTTTATTTCTCACAATTCTGAGTTTATTTCTCGTATGTCTGAGTTTACAACTCGCAATTCTGACATTTTCTCACGATTGTTTATAACTCACAATTCTGATTTTCTCTTGCAATTCCGAGTTTGTCTCGCAATTTTGAGTTTATAACTCGCGATTCTGACCTTTTTCTCGCAATTCCGAGTTTACAGCTCGCAAATCTGAGTTTACAGCTCGCATTTCCCAGTTTACAACTTGCAATTCTGACATTTTTCTCCCAATTCTGAGATTATTTTTTGGGAATTCCGAGTTTATAATTCAGAATTCTGACATTTTTCTCGCCATTCCGAGTTTATTCACGCAATTCCGAATTTACAACTCTCATTTCCCAATTTACAACTCACAATTCCCAGTTTACTAATTTTTTCATCTACTGTTTATGTTTTAAACTTTAGATATAAACAATTCTGGCTTTTTTCTCACAATTACAAGTTTATATCTCTCAATTCTGACTTTCTTTTTGCATTTCTGAGTTTATTTCTCACAATTCTGAGTTTATTTCTCGTATGTCTGAGTCTACAACTCGCAATTCTGACATTATCTCACAATTGTTTATAACTCGCAATTCTGATTTTCTCTTGCAATTCCGAGTTTGTCTCGCAATTTTGAGTTTATAACTCACAATTCTGACCTTTTTCTCACAATTCCGAGTTTACAACTTGCAATTCCGAGTTTACAGCTCGCAAATCTGAGTTTACAACTCGCAATTCTGATATTTTTCTCGCAATTTTGAGTTTATTATTCACAATTCTGATGTTTTTCTCACAATTCTGAGATTATTTTTTGGGAATTCCGAGTTTATAATTCACAATTCTGACATTTTTCTCGCAATTCCGAGTTTATTCACGAAATTCCGAGTTTACAACTCTCATTTCCCAATTTACAACTCACAATTCCCAGTTTACTACTCGCAATTCTGATATTTTTCTCACAATTCCGAGTTTACAACTCACAATTCTGACTTTTTTCTTGCAATTCCGAGTTTACAACTTACAATTTGGACATTTTCCTCGCTATCCTGTTTTTCTCGCAATTCTGAGTTATAAAGTATGAATTGCAAGATAACTTACAATTGTGAGAAAAAAGTTGCAATTGCCTTTTTGTATTTTTTTTTAATTCTGTGCTAGAAACAAGGTATAATAGCAAACACTTAAAATTACATCTATATAAAAATGAAATAAAATAGACATGGATGTGCCAAAAACCATCTGAATGATCTATTTTTCAGTGTTAAACATCGGTTCTCGTCTAGTTCATTTAAAAGATGGAGTGTGACTCTTGTTTTGCCTGCAGGGGTGGATACAAATGAACCACAAATGCATTAAATTGGTTTATTTGTTTGTGTTTGCAGGTTCTGTCCAATGCACGGCTGGTTCTGGAGAACCTTATAAAGTAAGTATATCATTAACATCATTTGTTGTTTAATTCACAAATAAGCCGGCTATGGTAATTTGATTTCTCATGCTCAGTGACTCACTAATTTCTGGCTAATGATCCAGCTGAAACATCTGAATAAGACAGATAATGACTATGCCCGGCGGGAACTAAATGCATGTCTTTTGTTACTTGTCATTAAGCAAACACTTTCATCTAAAGCAGCATATAGTAGATTAATCGCAGGGCCCGTCCTCTGGAGAAACGGAAGAAGCTCTGTGACTCTCCAGTTTGTTGGTCGCTTTCACCAGGTGTTGAATACTTTGGCTCCTGGGATTTTTCAGCCCAGTCTCACTATAGAAAGATTTGCTCAAACCACTAACCTGCAAAAGTAATAGTCAGCAAATATCAGCAGCAATACATTCAAATTAGTTTTTCTATCAATAAATTAAGAGCCCTTACATTTTTAGAACTTTTAAGATTTTATGATTATGAATAATTATTTATTTATATTATATATGATATTATATTTTATATATTTATGTAATATTTATATTAGTGGTCGACCAATAGTGATTTTTTTTATGGCCGATATCTTAGAGAGCAGGGTGGCCTTATGGCTGATATAAAGCCAATATATATAATATCACACTATTTAATTTAAATTTAGTAAAACACATGCATAACAATTGCATTTTTACATAATAAATTGTTATTATTACTTTGGTTGTTATTGGTATATATATGTATGTTTTTGTTTTTTTTAAGATAAAATTGTTAAATTATTGTAAACAATGTATTGAAGTGAAATTGTAATCATAATTATTTTTTTAAACTAAAATTAACTGTGAATTGCCATGAATATAGCCATTGTTGCTAATATGGCATTAAATCATAAATAAATTTTACATAATATTTACTAGATTAGAAATAAATAATTTGAAATTGAATATGAAAATAATTATTTGAATCTGTAAAATAAACAGATTTTTACTTATATAAATGTATAATAAATAATCTAAATATTTATAATCTATAATTATAACTATAATTATAATCTATACTAGGTTCCAATTTCTTGATTATGTAATCCTATTATAGTATTTTTCACAAATGAAAAAAAATGGTAAAAATGTAAATAAATAATATAATTAAAAAATTATATTAATTGTATTGGTCGATTATTTATATATAGATATATAGATATATAGATAGATAGATATAGATATAGATAGAATTTATGCTGATTTGAATCAATAATTTACAGGAACAGGACAGGAAAGGAAACATTTATTCAGATCACTTGCATTAACAACAGCAAAAGTGTTGCTTTTCCTAACAAACACCAATAGTAATACAATCAAGTTATTTTAATGACAGCACTGTATGAATTACATTAGTTTGCTTGATTGATTCTTACTTCAATTTAATACATACATAATACAGCATACACATCTAACATACGTGATACAATATGATGAAAAATTGACAGTGTAACTTTCATTGAACACATGACATTTTCCCTCTTGTCTTCAGATATGGCATTCTGGTGGATCCCATCCAGTTTATCTCTCTCTTCTTGAAGGACCCCTACAGCTGGCCGGCTCTGTGCCTGATCATTGGTATGATGACTGTGTGCTTTGTGTTGCTTAGGGACCGTCAGCAGAGACAGGCTGAGCTGAAGACATCATTTCACACCACATTAATGCTTTCTGTCATGCATAATGTTATATCATAAAAATTCACATCAATATTTTATGCATGCTCACTTCAATATGCCGTGTCTAATCTGTTTGCTTTTTCAGTTTCCAACGTGTTTATAATGGCAGCTTTGTACACAGAGAGAAAGCTATCCGTGGTGAGTTGCATGCTGGGAATGAACTGTGTGATTACAGACGTTACAAATATAACCAATTACACTGAAAGGGAGAATCTCACAAACCTGATAACATGTCCAGGTCACATTTCATCTCAAAATTAACAATAAAACAGTTGTATAAATAAAATGTTCAGACCTTTAAGATTTTTTTTGCATTGTGGCATTATTTTCATGACAATCTAGCTAATTTTCCTCCAATTCTTATTACTACATTGTGAAAAAAAAATCCATTCTCATTATAATATATATAAATTATGCAGATTTAAATGTATAATTCATAAAATCATTGTGTCTGGACAGGAAAGAAATGCAAAAAATCCTACTGGTACTTATTAAATTTATATTTTGTAACATAAATTATCTATATATAATGAAAGCTTGTTTCCACCACTGAATAAAAAATAAAAAAGTTAATTGTGACTTTTTAAATCACACAATTCTGAATTTTTTTCTAAGAATTATGTGATATAAACTCGCAATTCTGACTATTTCTCACTATTCTGACTTTATTTCTCGCAATTGCAAATTTATATCTCGCAATTCTGACTTTATTTCTTCTCGAATTGCAAAATGTAAACTTGCGATTGTGAGATAAATAGTCACAATTATCTTTTAAATAGTTTTATTCCATGGTGGAATGTCTCTATGAGTTAAATGTCTCATAGCACAAATGTTTTTCTTTCCCGATTCATTTTATTAAAGTCATCTAATCTAATTTCCAGGGCACCATCTCAGAGAGTACCGGAACATTCCTTCACTGCATCAATCTTGCAGCACTTTTGTTTTTCCCAGCCATCACCGTTCTCAGCGTGACCTCTATGACCCCAGGTATCACAAACTCCTTCCATGTTTCCATGCACACATCACTGTTGCGTTGCTTTCTCGTGCACTTTTTACGTTCACCATGCAATTTGGTTGTTTTTTAATTATAAAACTATGCTTTTTAATGCAAGTGATTTGTTTCCTTCAAATGATGTTTGTTTTTTATTTTGACTAATCAGTTCTTAACAATCGACTGATTAGTCAGCATGGTTGAAATATATCAGTCTGTCAGTGATCATCTTGTGGCATTACTAATCACAATCTATCACTATATTTAGCAGCTATTTACTGTTCTTTATATAATATGTCTTGGTGTGATTGTGTTTTGCAGTGGGTGGTGTTGTGGCGTTGGGCGTCTTCACCGTTCTCTTCCTGAAACTGTACTCTTACAGAGACGTCAACAAATGGTGCAGAGAAATCAGACACGCCAAGGCCCGCACCCTGTCTCGCGCTCACTCCTGTGAGTCAAACAACATCAGGCCCTGCAAACACACCTGACAGCAAGCACATCCCCATCTACACATGAATGCAAACACCGCTAGATGCGCAACTGCTGTGTTCTGAAATGTCACTGCATGAATCCGAATGCAATGCATGTATAGCATGCATTAGTTAGTGACTTTAGCAGTGAATTTATCACTGTTCATTTGAATGCATTGTTTGTTAGGGCCTAAATCACAAGTATTCAATTTATTTGGAGTACTTATAGTATTTATATAACCTTCAAACTTGTCAAGACAACATTCAAAAAAGTCTTGACTTGTGAAGTTGAAGTTACAGCATGATCAGTGAGACCTGTCATTGTGTTTTTGTTGTTTCTGGTCTCTTGGCAGAGAATATCTGAACGCATTCTGTGTGTGTTAATGTTTAATTTTCTCCCGTAGGCCCGTCTGTGCACAAAGCCAACGGCACAGCCGGATACAAACATGTGACCTATCCAGGAAACCTCACACACAGAGGTCAGTCTCTTCAGTCTGAACCTGATGGAGAGTTTAATAACTCTCAGTTATGGAGGAATTTCTATGGAAGCTTGTTTCCGCCACAGAATAAAAAAATAAAAAAGGTAAATTGTGGGGTTATATTGTGTCTCAGAATTTGGAGAAAAATTCTGAATTGTGAGATATAAACTTTCAAAACCCCACACATGGCATGCAGGAAAAAATATGTATATCATGGCCATGAATTAACAGTTTGTTCCCATGAATTACTAATACGTCAGCACGTTTTACTAATTCGCAGCCACGTTGTAATAATTAATTCCCTCGTTTTAGTTAAATCAAAAGTACAACAGGGCCAAGATTTAGTAAAATAAGGGAACAAATTAATATAGCATGCATACGATTTACTTAAAACATGGGAACGAATTAGTAAAACATGGTTACAATTTACATAAAATGAGGGAAGGAATTATTATATAATTTGCACGATTTACTATCTATCCATCTATCTATCCATCCATCTATCCATCCATCTATCTATCCATCCATCTATCTATCCATCTATCCATTCATCTATCCATCCATCCATCATCCATCCATCCATCCATCCATCCATCTATCCATCATCTATCCATTCATCCATCCATCCATCAATCCATCCATCAATCCATCCATCCGTCTATCCATCCATCTATCCATCCATCTGTCTATCCATCCATCTATCCATCCATCCATCCATCCATCCATCTATCCATCTATCTATCCATCCATCCATCTATCTATCCATCCATCTATCATCCATCTATCCATCATCTATCCATTCATCCATCCATCCATCAATCCATCCATCAATCCATCCATCCGTCTATCCATCCATCTATCCATCCATCCGTCTATCCATCCATCTATCCATCCATCCATCCATCCATTCATCCATCCATCCATCAATCCATCCATCAATCCATCCATCCGTCTATCCATCCATCTATCCATCCATCCGTCTATCCATCCATCTATCCATCCATCCATCCATCCATCCATCCATCCATCCATCCATCAATCCATCCATCCATCCATCCATCCGTCTATCCATCCATCTATCCATCCATCCGTCTATCCATCCATCTATCCATCCATCTATCCATCCATCCATCCATCCATCCATCCATCAATCCATCCATCTGTCTATCCATCCATCTATCCATCCATCCGTCTATCCATCCATCTATCCATCCATCCATCCATCCATCCATCCATCCATCAATCCATCCATCCGTCTATCCATCCGTCTATCCATCCATCTATCCATCCATCCATCCATCCATCTTTGTCCGCATGTCATGTGCAAGGCTCTGTATTAACTTGAAATTGTGAGAAAAAACACGAAATTAGCTTTTTATTTTTTTATTCCAAAGCAGAAACAAGCATCCATAAATTTCAGCTCATTTGTGATTAAAATTAGCATAATTTATTCATTTAATTATTTTTTCCAGATATTTATTACTTCATTTTCGTTCCAACTCTGTGTTACGAGCTGAATTTCCCGCGGTCTCCACGGATACGGAAACGTTTCTTACTACGCCGGCTGTTTGAGATGGTGAGAGAGAGTATATGAGAACAGACGCACACCTGAGAATCTGTTGAGTTTCATGCTTGTTTCTTTCTTTCTATTGCAGCTGTTTTTAATGCAGTTAATTGTTGCATTAATACAGCAGGTATGCAAATAATTCACTAAAAAATAAAGCTTAATCATATATATATCAGGATGTTTTTAATGACTGTCTTTTGTCTCTTGATAGTGGATGGTTCCCACGATTCAGAACTCAATGAAACCCTTTCAGGTAGAATCTGAATTTAATGTTTTAAGCACAATGTAAGATGAAATTATGATTTTAATACTTCTTTAGCATGTAGTTTTATATCTACTTATCAATCACATGAGTCTCTGTCTCTTTTAACAGGACATGGATTTCACTAGAATAATTGAACGTCTGCTGAAACTTGCTGTAAGTGTCGTGAGAAACACAGACAGATGCTGTTGATGCCATGGATGCTGTTGCTATGACTTCTGTTGCTAGTGCTTTTGCAGGTGCTGTTGCTATGGCTACTGTTGTTACAGCTTTCAGTGTGGCACCTGCTGTTGCTATAGTGTGAAATTCAGGCCAAATTTTTAATATCTGTTCAAAAATGATTTCCCTGCTGAGTGTGTATTATTCTGTACAGTCAACGACCATTATCATAAAAATATGAGCGTAAATTATTATTATTATTATTACACACATTTATGCAGTTTGGCATCATTATACAAAAATATTTGACTGCAGAACACCATGATTGACCAATCAGAATCAAGAATTCCAAGCGGCTTGAATTTTGCACGAAAACGGCTGCTGTCGCTATGGTTGATGTCATGTTTGTGGCCCCGCCTCCTCAGAGTGTCTAATGGCACAAGCCCCGCCCCTTCTCCCTGTCCCTCTACAGGTGCCCAATCATTTTATCTGGCTCATCTTTTTCTATTGGTATTTCCACTCCTCTATGAACTTCATAGCTGAGCTCATGCAGTTTGGGGATCGCGAGTTTTACCGAGACTGGTGGTGAGTGGCTTCCTCCATCCAGAGCTGATTTAATCTTATCAAAACATGTCATATTTTGATATTGTTTTACATTTACATCAAAAACCCATTTAAGTTAAGGCCCAATCACAAAAAAAATGATAACGATAACTACATTGTTTAATAATCATTCTAATTCTTTGAGAATAGAATGTCCACAACTGTAACGATGCCGACACATTCCGTTGGAATCATTTTCAGAACCATTTTTTTGAATCCATCCTGCTTTAAAGAGCTCGAGCTTTTAAAGCGGCAGATGACAAAACTGCAGCACGCTTGTAATAAACAGAACAATATTGTCCGCAGGTGTAGATGCTAATGTAGTTATCGTTATAGTTCTTTATAATACTTGCATTACTTTGAGTCGCTGTGGTATTATCATTGAACAAATCACATTACAGAAGAAAAGAGCTTTCAGATGCCATTTCATGAGGACTTTCAATGAAAGTTTGTCATTTTGAGTGAATAATGAGCTTTGTTTTCGCAGGAACTCTGAAACGATTCCGTACTTTTGGTCGAATTGGAACATTCCTGTTCACAAGTGGTGCCTACGGTGAGACGGGATTATCAGTTAATATTAGGGTTGCAAAGGGGTGGGAACTTAACCTGGGGAATTTTGGAAATATTCCCATTTAGAAACTTGACAGGACTTTTTGGGAAATTTATATAAATGTATAATATTTATCTAAAATGTATCATATACAAACATACATATAAACATTTTGTTTGGTCATAACATGAAATTTCTTTTTCGCATTCAATTAATTCTAATTTAGTAAATATGTAAAATAGATATTTTTATTGCAGCAATTATGTGTTATTTATTTCAGTGTCACATAATCCTTCAGAAAGCATTCTGATTTGATACTCAGTTGTGCTGCTTAATATTTTTTTTGGAACCTGTGATACTTTTTTCAGGATTCATTGATGAATATAAAGTTAAAAAGAACAGCGTTTTTTCAAAATATATATTAAAGTGATATTCACTTTAATATCACTTTTTATCAATTTCATACATCCATGCTGAATAAAAGTATTAATTTCTTTCAAAAAAAAAAGAAAAAAAAAAAAGGAAAAAATCACTGACCCCAACATTTTGACCAGTAGTGTGTATATTATTACAAAAGATTTCTATTTTAAATAAATGCTGTTCTTTAAATTTTTATTCATCAAAGAATCCTGAAAAAAAAGTATCACAGGTTATAAAAAATATTAAGCTGCACAACTGTTTCTAACATAGATAATTGAGTATCAAATCATCATATTAGAATGATTTCTGAAGGATCATGTGGCACTGAAGAAATAAATTATGAAAAAAAATGAAAATTCTGTCATTTATTACTCACCCTCATGTCGTTCCACACCCGTAAGACCTTCATTAATCTTCGGAACACAAATTAAGATATTTTAGTTGAAATCCGATGGCTCCGTGAGGCCTTCATAGGGAGTAATGTCACTTCCTCTGTCAAGATCCATAAAGGTACTAAAAACATATTTAAATCAGTTCATGTGAGTACAGTGGTTCAATATTAATATTATAAAGCCACGAGAATATTTTTGGTGCGCCAAAAAAAAAAAAAAAAAATGACTTATTTAGTGATGGCCGATTTCAAAACACTGCTTCAGGAAGCATCGGATCATAAATGAATCAGCGTGTCGAATCTTCTGTTCGGAGTGCCAAAGTCACGTGATTTCAGCCGTTGGCAGTTTGACGCGCGATCTGAATCATGATTCGACACACTGATTCATTTGTGCTCCGAATCTTCCTGAAGCAGTGTTTTGAAATCGGCCATCACTAAATAAGTCGTTATTTTGTTTTTTTTGGTGCACCAAAAATATTCTCGTGGCTTTATAATATTAATATTGAACCACTGTACTCACATGGACTGATTTAAATATGTTTTTAGTACATTAATGGATCTTGAGAGAGGAAATGTCATTGCTGGCTATGCAGGCCTCACGGAGCCATCGGATTTCAACCAAAATATCTTAATTTGTGTTCCGAAGATGAATGAAGGTCGTACGGGTGTGGAACGGCATGAGGGTGAGTAATTAATGACATTTATTTTCATTTTTGGGTGAACTAACCCTTTAAGTACCCTTTTATAGGCTAATTCCCTGTTTATTCCCATTAATTCCCATATATTCCCGTTAATTCCCATATATTCCCGTTAATTCCCATATATTCCCGTTAATTCCTATATATTCCTGTTAATTCCCATATATTCCCGTTAATTCCTATATATTCCCGTTAATTCCCATATATTCCCGTTAATTCCCCTATATTCCTGTTAATTGACATGGAAAGTTTCCAGCTTTGAAAATTCCCAGAATTTTGCAACCCTAATTAATATGATTGGATTTTTCTGTTATTTGTGTGCCAGAGGCGGTTTTATTGTTGCCGCAGAGATTTGAGTTTATATTATTACAAAAATCAGCTCTGAGGAAAGTATCTGTTTATGTCACATTGATTTCTCATTCTCTGTTTCCCTTCAGACACTTTTATAAGCCCATGTTGATGAAAGGCGTAAACAGGTTACCAGCTCAGATCGCCGTGTTCTTCCTGTCAGCATTTTTTCATGAGGTTTCACTGCATTTATACTGCTACATTACAGTTTACAGTCTTGTTTTTGTATTGTGCATTAATAGTCTTGACAATATTTTGTTTAATTTTGCCAGTATTTAGTGAGCGTTCCTCTAAAGATGTTTCGGCTCTGGGCGTTCCTGGGTATGATGTTGCAGGTCAGTCCTAAATACCTCATAATTCTTGTTAAACGATCTTTACTTAATCATCTTGAAACAGTTTTTGGTATTTCTGGCACCATTTTAGATCTTATTTGACCGGATGCAGACAGTTTGTTGCTTTAGGGGAACACAGGTCTGATTTTGGACCAGAATCCACTGGCATCCCTCAGGGCTCGATTTTAGGACCTTTACTTTTTAGTCTTTATTTATTCCTGCTGAATTCCAGCTTTTACCAACTCTAGGCATTAAATATAATATTTATTTATTGTAAACATGGTCAACTGCCCCATTGCTCACTAAATGTATTTCTGAGATAAAATCATGGATGGCTAGTAATTTTCTTTGTTTAAACGATGTTAAAATGTTTTTTAGTTCTCCTCATCAGCTCCATGGCCAAACATCTCCTTGTTTCTGTACTTGAGTTTCAGAAAAAGTGGAGGAATCTAGGAGTGATCTTTTCTTCATTGACATTTGACCCCCATGTATAAAATGTTGTAAAGACTTCTTAGAGATATTGCAAAATTGATAGTTTTATTATAAACATCAAATAAAATGGAACCGTTCCTCATTTCATATTCTACATTCTGTTTCAGATCCCACTCGCCTATTTCGTGGGCCGATTCTTGAGAGGAAACTATGGCAACGCAGCCGTCTGGATGTCGCTGATCATCGGCCAGCCGACCGCCGTTCTGATGTACGTCCACGACTACTACGTGCTGCATTATGGGAGCGCGTCAGAGGGCATCGCTGCATGACGCAACGATTTTTGCAATAACCGAGATGTTGAATGTAAAAACAATGCATATATTTTTCAAAGGGAAATTTTTAACAGACTTCAGCCCAAATCAAATGTGATAATTAGTCAGAAGGTACTTGGAAGGTGAGCAAATGCGCTATCACGTGCAATCTAATGTAAACACTGCCGAGCCAAAGCAGCACGTCATTGCAATGCCTTCTCACTAATGTTTCATACTTGACATTTTCGTACTGATCAATTCAGAGACAAAATCAACAGTGCCAAAAATGTTGTTTTATTTTTCCCAATGCATTTTAGATGGGTACTCATTTGTGTATGCGATATAAATGTAATGTTTTTTACTATTTGTGCCGTTGCTTTGGTGTGTGATTGACTGAATCTGTGAGCCATTGCACTTTATTAAAAATGCATGAAGTTTGTGAACCTTTCAAGGTTCATTTAAAGATTGTAACTGCTTTTATGTTGATTTCAATACTCGCTGTCAATTTTAGTTTCCAAAATGAGACATTATACAATACGTTATATCAACATTGTATATGAATGTGTGAAGCCAAAATTATATTTTTGTGCCATTTTAATTGTCTGCAATATTATTTAAATGGGATTGAAGGTAAATCTGCTTTTTTCATTGGAGGCCAAGCACCAATGGGGCCGAGACAACAAGATTACAGTTTCCATCTGGCATGATTTTCGTGATGACTTTGGAAATACATGGACCTTAAAGCTGCAGTCCATTACATTTTTTGGTTAAAAATGGTCAAGTACATAACCAGCCAGTGTTCAAAATGATCTCCTTACTTTAGTGCAATTCACAGCAGTAAGCTTGTAATAAAGTTTTATAATTCGAGTGGTACTGGTGGATTTGAGCATGCAGCCGTTCATCTGTGTATTCCCAGGTGAAAAAAAGCACATTTCTATAATATACTTAAAGTGCTCTATTTTCGCTAATTTTGTACTTAATATACTAAAAAAATCTTCTTTAGTACTTATTAAGATCATCTTACGAACATGTAAGTGTACTCAACTGTGCTATTTTGAGACAGCATGAAATATGAACAAAAATGTGCTTTTAATATGTATTTAAAAATATTTAGATACTACTTATAGTACATTTGAACCCATAGTGTACTACAAGTGATAGCTAAATATATTTTTTAAATACATGATGTTAACATTAACAATTTGAGAACAAAGTATAACAATAATTAATGTGATATGAGCTAAGCGATCATTAGATTTAATCACCATTGGTTGCATGATTTATTAGTTGGTCAGAACAAAAGTGGCAGATTTGTTACTTGTTCAGATGACATTTTCCGGTGAAAATTCTTATTTTGGCATATTTCCAAGATTACAATCTGTGATTCTGAAGTACAGTATCCACACCAGTGTGGTGATTGACAGCCACACATTCTCCACAAAACATTAGATTCATCCGTGCTAAGGAGCCGTGCAAATGCATAGCCAACGTAAAGATGATAATTCCACAAATAACTGCAATTGCAGGTTTCAAACAGAGATGGCGGCAAAGACGCAAAACTTACGGACTGCAGCTTTAAGTCATGATTCTGCTCTCTTTAGACTAGAGTCCTTAAAAGTACACTAACCTATGTCCCTCTGGTGTTTCAAAATCAAAACTACATTTGCGGAAGAACGTTGTTTTAAAGGTGCCCTAGAATTAAAAATTGTGTACAAACAGTGTAGCATTAGCCGTTAGCCACGGAGCACTACCAAACTCATTCAGAATCAAATGTAAACATCCAAAAAAATACCATACTTACGCCATTAGACATGCTGCATGACGAACACTTTGTAAAGATCCATGTTGAGGGTTATATTAGCTGTGTGAACTTTGTTTATGCACTGTTTAAGGCAAGCGCGAGCTACGTGGGTGGGGAGCGTGAGCATTTAAAGGGGCCGCAGCCTAAATCGTCTCATATTTAAAGATGCCCCAAAATGGGCAGTTAAAAAAAAATTAATTAAAAAAAAAAATCTATGGGGTATTTTGAGCTGAAACTTCACAGACACATTCAGGGGATAGACCACTTTGGAGCAGACGTCACAGTTACGTCACTTGCAGCTGCGCGCGCATACTGGTTGCAGAAAAATAGCGGTAGCAATTGAAGGAAAATGTGCAAAATCCACAGAATAAGAGAAAAATGTTTTGTTGTGCCTCTGGATGTTGGAATCGGAATGCAAAAAATATAGTCTTGATTTTTAAAGAAAACCATCGTTGAAAACGTCCTTTGAAGATAAACAGAGACGTTTCACAGACTGGACTGATGACACCTGCAAGGATTAGTCTACTATTAAAGCAGGAATTTGATGTAGCTAAACAGTAAGTCTACATAATATTCACATATGCAGTTGAGAGGACATACTAGCAGTTACAGCATGAAATAATTATAATTAAAATAATTTAAACCTATAATATTTTACATAGATAACTTTTAAACATAATAATTTTTATTTCACAATTCTGACTTTTTTATTCTTGCATTTGCGTGTTTATTACTCCCAGTTCAGACTTTATAACTCAGAATTGTGAATTTATTTCACAATTCTGAGGGGGAAAAAAAAGAATTGCGGGATAAATTGCAATTCAGAAAAGACAGAATAACGAGTATATGTCACAATTCTGTTTTTCTTTGTAAGAAATGTGGATGTAAACTCAGATTTGCGAGAAATAAAAAGTCAGAATTGTGAGATATAAACTCGAAATTAACTTTTTATTCTTTTATTTTCGTGGCTTCCATAGACTTCTACTGCTCAACTGTCATTTTCTGCAACCAGCTAGGCTCCGCCCACAAAAAACGTCATCGCTGTTTGCAAACACCATATTGGTCTATACACCTGTATGCCTACATCTATTTCAGCCTGAACCGTGGAGTGCTGAACCTGAACCTGCTGTGCTTAAAAAGAGTGTTTGATAATGCTCAAGACTGCAGCTACATACAGTAGGCTAACAAATGACACTGACAGATGACCTCCATCACTTAAAGACAGAATATTGTGCAGTGTAGTACCAGGTGAGCCACCTAGCAAGTTTACTATGCCAGAAAAGCCATACATATGGAGCTAGATATGTGTAATGCAAACATGATGATTAATTAGTTTTCAAATCATGCACTATAAGTGTTTGGAGGTCATAATGTGCAAATAACTGCATAATGACTCTTTATTAATCTATAGACCCTTTTACTGTTTGTACACAATGATGACGTAGCAACGTATGTGCGCGCATTTTGGCAACGAAACTATGGCGAGAATCAGCAGCGTGTCAAGCTACGCGAGCGGATTAAGCAACACAGACAGAGAAAGTTATTTTAAAAAGTTGACTTTATCAAATGGTATCCTACCAGATCCGTGTACTATAGTGGAGTGGATAGAATACGTTAGCAGATATACAGTGGCCAGATATATATACATAAACTATATTATATATATAGAGAGAGAGAGTTGCTAACACGTTAGAACCACTGGAGAACAACATCACTTCCGTTGCCAAAATGCGCGCGCGACTATTTGATCACGTGGTAAAAGGGTCTATATTCTGTTCCTGTAGCTACTCATAATTTGTGTGGAAAAAAATGTTGTTTTGCATTTATAGGTATGTTTGTAGAGTATAAATGTAGGTCTATTTGAGCACACAGGCATCATAATCGGCACTACCTAAATTCACCACTGTAAAACATTTTCAGCTGGTTAAACTTAGAAATGAAAGTTCACCTGCTGCCTTAAAAATGTGAGTTAACTCAACTTGAAGATAACGTTTGTTTCAACTCACAAATAGTCAAGACATTGGATTACTTTAAAAATTAAACAAAGTAATCAATTGTCTTGACTATTTGTGAGTTGAGACAAAGGTTATCTTCAAGTTGAGTTAACTTATGTTTAGTTGAGTTAACTCTCAGCTGCCCTCAGCTCTTAGAAGGAAAGCAGCTTCGAGAACTGAAGTAAAGATCTGTGATTTTTCTGATCAGCACAGAGCTGTTGATCCTATATGTGACTGATAATTGTCAGATAAACTGATAAGAATATAAAACTCTTTTACAGACTGAACAGCAGTTGACAGTCAGATGAAAGTGTGCTGCAGGTTCTTAATGCTCTGCACATGAAGAATGTGGGTGGACTTCAGATTGCTGTGAAGAACATCTCAGCTGACACTGCCCTCATCCTCATATCTCAAGAACATTTTCTTTTTTGCACAGCTAAGGCCCAAACGCCATGCTTTTAATATTGATCTAATATTGATCTGAAGATGGTTTACTCTGTGCTCTGATTGACAGATTAACGACTGATGATGCAGAAAGTCTCTGCTCGTCTCTCTGGTTCTTCAGCTTTGAAAGCTTGTGTAAGGATTTTTTCCCACACAATAGTATTGTTATTTTTATGAATCACTAATATGTTTCCATGCAGGTTGAATGTGTGTTGTTCAAGCCCAAAGAATGAACCGTCACTGTCAGAAATCATTCTCAAATGTCCACGTTCAAAGGCGTCCAGTATCACATTCACATTTTCCCTGGTCTTTTAGGGTGCGTTCACACTTGTAGTTCGGTTCGTTTGATTAATTTGGTCCGGACCAAAGAAGAAAAAAAAAACATTTAGTCCTGGTCCTGTTAGCGTTCACATTGGCAATTTTATCACCGAACCAAAAGATACCGAACCTTCAGGCATAGGGATACATTCACAACGTGATTGGTCGGATTTTATGACGTATTGCCTATTTTGAGACGGAACTTACCGAACATCCAAAACAATGCTGTTTTCTGAGGTAAATGCGCTCGTTGTGTGTGCGTAGCCTGCATGTGATGGTATTTTGGCCAGCTGGGAACTCGTGAAGAGCTTATAAAATGTGTAAAGTAGTTAAAACACCGGCGGGAATCCATCCGTCACACACACAAACGATCTGCTGCATGGAGACGCGCGTCTGATGCCTGTCATGGGCAAACTCGCGTCTATGACAAGAAAAACCGACATGCGTGAGGATTCTGTCCTTTTTAGGGTCTCGTCTTCCTGTTTTTGGTTCGGTTACATGTCTTTGGTCCGTGTTGCGTTCATATATCATTCGAACCGCACCAGAGTTCGTTTGGAAGCGGACCGAGACCCATCTTTTCAGCGGTCTCGGTCCGCTTGTTTGGTGCGCACCAGGGTTCGGATGGCAGCGTTCACATATGTTCAAATGAACCGCACTATCCGAGCACCAGGGTTCGTTTTAATCGAACCAAACATGACAAGTGTGAACGCACCCTTAATGGAGTAGGGAATCAAGTTAAAGGAATCTGCAAAACGTCCCAAGTGCATTTTGAACATTAGAGGGTTTGTTATTTACCTTCGCATATGTGTATCATGTTATGTTAGTTATAAATAATCTGCTAGTCGTGTGGACATGTGGTCACGTGAAATATTCAAATACCATGTACTTTTTAAATGAAAAAATTTATATTCTCTGATGATCTTTCCCATTTACACTTTAGTGTCAGGAAATGAACACAGACAGAGGATCCAACTGCAAATATAACAATATTTATTGACAGAATACGCTGTACAATAACTTCACTCCAAATGGACAGTCGATGCAGAGACTGAATAGTGCAGAAACGGTGGCAGTTGAGAAGAGCTGGGTGGCGCAGGGCTGCATCACTTGGGTAAAGTTGGTTTTATATTCGCACATTCGGACTTCTGATAAATTCAGACTTTCCAATAAATGTGCAATAAATTAATGTTTGCAAATTTTAAGCAGCGACATGATATTGACAACCAACGATTGTCAACTTACAACATTTTTCACAGTCGATCAAAATAGGCAAGTATTGTTTTAATGGCATATTTACTTGTGAATGTCCAATGTAGTGTGATTAACAAGGCTATTGAATACGGATGTCCGAATGTGCGAATATGAAACCAACTTTACCCAAGTCAAACCAAGAGAGTTGTACAGTGTTGCAAAACATGTTGAGCATCATCTGCAGACAGCTATCCAGGAAGATGGTGTGGTGCTTGAACATCCATAAACATATTATTTTGTGATTTTATATATGCATTTCATTTTTTCATTTCATGTTTACATTTTCAGATTTCATTATCATCAGATGCAACTTAAAATGCAGAATGGGGATATATGGTTTAAAACAGAACTACCATAACCCCAAACTCATGAATTGTTGAGACCTGTAACTGTTCATGTAACGACAATCACTGAAGCCACGTCCGCAGAGGGAATCAAGCCAATAGATTTCTTTTTTTTTTTGGCTTCATGATCTAAAACAGTATAACTTTTAACTCTCAAGAGCTAACATTTTGCTTTACATTTTCAATGTATGAAATAACTAAGCAGAACATGTAAACATTTTCTGAATATTTGAATATTAAAATAATTATTTTGAGACCTACACAGATCATCCAATGATTTCCCGTCCAGGAAGGCAGCAGAATGAAGTCATGACTTGCTAGATTTTCCTTTAAAAAAAAAAAAAAAATAGATATAATATTTACAATAAGTATTTTTAGGTACCCATTTTGGGTTGCTATTTGTTTCCTTTTTCTATCTTTCTTCATTCATTCATTCATTCATTCAGATTTTATGTGTTTATTCGATTGTCTGTCTGACTGTAGGCCCTGTAAGAATATCAGCTTTTTAAAATTGGTTTATACTTTCAGATTAGGCTTTGTCAAGCACCCATATAAGTTTGTCTTAACATACTTCATCTGTCCTTTTTTGCGTTTTAATATCATACTTCACAGACAACTAGCAAAACATGTCAATCCTGGGCCATGGAGGGAGTACAGCTGTGACGACATTACAGTAAGCAGCAACCATTCCAAGCATAACAGTCCGTTTTAGTATATCTTACAGTGGGGATTGAAAGTTTGGGAACCCCTTTCAGAATCTGTGAAAATTTGAAAATTTTTAACAAAAAAAGAGAGATCATACAAAATGCATGTTATTTTTTGTTTAGTATTGTCCTGAGCAAGATATTTTACATAAAAGATGTTTGCATTTAGTTTAACAAGACAGAACAATAGCTAAATTTATTAAAATATCCCCATTCATAAGTATGTGAAGCATTGATTCTCAATACTGTGTGTGGTTACCTGATGATCTACGACTGTTTTTATGTTTTGTGATGGTTGTTCATGAGTCTCTTGTTTGTCCTGAGCAGTTAAACTGAGCTCTGTTCTTCAGAAAAATCCTCCAGCTCCTGCAGAATCATCAGTTTTCAAGCATTTTTGCATATTTGAACCCTTTCCAGCAGTGACTGTATGATTTTGAGATCTGTGTTTTCACACTGAGGACAACTGAGGGACCCAAACACAACTATTAAAAAAGGTTCAAACATTCACTGATGCTCCAGAAGGAAACACGATGCATTAAGAGTCGGGGGGTGAAAACTTTTGAACAGGATGAAGATGTCACAATTTTTCTTATTTTGTTTAAATATCATTGTTTTTCATTTAGTACTGCCCTTCGGAAGCAACAGAAGATACTTGCATGTTTCCTGGAAAAAAAATGAAGTACAATTTACGTTGCTATTTGAATTCAAATGTTTTCACCCCCGACTCTTAATGCATCGTATTTCCTTCTGGAGCATCAGTGAATGTTTGAACCTTTTTTAATAGTTGAGTTTGAGTCCCTTAATTGTCCTCAGTGTGAAAAGATGAATCTCAAAATCATACAGTCACTGCTGGAAAGGGTTCAAATATGCAGAAGATGCTGGAAAACTGATGAATCTGCAGGAGCTGGAGGATTTTTCTGAAGAACAGAGTTTAACTGCTCAGGACAAACAAGAGTCTTTACAGACAAATCCAATAACACTCAAGCATATCTTTGTCTAACATCTTCCTATAATGCATTTAAAAATACTTAAAACTTGTCCTTGTACCCTGTACTATGTTAATGCCTTTCTTCAAAATGATTCAATATTGTTTGTTCTGTATTTAATCTAATTTAGGTGTCGTGAACTACTATTACGTGATACATAATATAAAAAATTATATCTGTATAGTTATAATCTGTATGTGTAATTAATTCATAATTCTGTAATTATATTGTAAAAGAGAGATATGCTTTGTTTTGAAATAAAAGAAAGTTATCACTGTTATCAGTTTGATTATTTTTTTGGTTTAGTTGGTATGCATATGGGATATAGAGAGACTGAAAATATACTTTATGTAGTCAGTTTAACTTCTAACTACTTCATTAGCATAAATGTTTTACATGCAGTATTGCCAAAGCGACAGAAACTGTCCAAAAATGTAGTACACAAAAATAAACAACAACCATGACAGAGGAACTATTAAAATAAGTATATAAGGTGCCATTAATGTTTACAGTAATATTGCAATATACACAGTGAAGTGCAACAGAATGTGGAAATAACTTTTAAATAAAATACTACAGACACACATCCGTAATTTCTTATTATATAATTTTACCTCAGATGGCATGATCAAAACAATGGATATGTGTACTCAGTTTTGCCGCTCTGTTTTTATTTTTTTTAAATTTAGTTTATTCTTAGAATTTTTATTACTATGTTCTTGTTGTATTTGTATTGTATATGTGAACTGGAAGCTTCAGCACCAAGTAAAATTCCTTGTGTGTGCAAGCACACTTGCCAATAAAGCTCTTTCTTTTATTATTTCTTTGTCGTTTTCAACATTTTTACATATTAACTTGTGTCAAGTTTTCCCATGCGTTTTAAAGACGTGGAATGTCACGCAAGACGTCAAAACACGTGACAATAACGCGTAACCAGCGCGCGCGTAACTCATTGGACACGCATGCACGTTGTGTTTTTGGTTGCCAGAAAAGAAGGAACAGGACTTTTGGTTCAAAACTAAAGTTTTACCAGATCCCGGCAGACATTCCTTCACAGAAATCAAAAAGATAATTGTGGTTGAACGCAATACGGCGTACAGACTGGACGGAGACGATCATAAATAATACTCGTGTTTGCAGTGCACACTTCATATCAGGTAAAATAATCGATGAATATGTAATGGTGTGTTGGTTTTATCTAGTACAAATCAGCAAGTTTCTGTTTTATAGGTGAAAAGTCGCCAACTTTCAGCGCACTAGCTAGCTTAAATGTTAAACAAACATACAGCGACAGATGTGTGTGCCATCCTTTGAATGGTCTCTTAAAATAATCCACATTGCTAGCCATAATCATAGTTAGCCCAGCCTTAGGTTACATTAGACAATATGCCTTGACACAATTACCCGAACCACCCGAAAGTAATTCATATGTTGTCTAGGAAATATCCAAAACTTAAGTTAATTTACAAAAATAGCTGTCACGGTCCCGCGGAGTCAGTGACTGTACATATTCGGACAGTTCTGAACCTTCTTCTGCATCTATGTTTTATAAATCCCTCCTAAAACATGCTAGCTTACGCTTGTCAACATTGAGTCCAGCGTCTCTTTTTGCCTCCAGCTAAGCCCCGCCCCCCAGGAAACGTTGCAATGTTTACAAACTTTTAAGGGGTCTATAACTAAGGTTCTTACAGTTCCTGCAGTTTCAAATCTAAATTGAGCTCCTTCAAGTGAAGCAAAGTTACAGCACTGCCTATCTGAAGAAAATCAGGCGTAGAGGACAAACCTTCAGCACTGAAGTTAGCTATTTTATTAAAAAAAGAGAGAGAGATCAAATCTAAACCACATTACCTGGACCAGCAGGAATCCACATTTTGGGGAGGATCAGATAACATTTGAACTCTTATTAGTGCTTTCACTGCACAGACTTCTCAACAAAGAGCATACCAAAAGTCATCTAAATTATTTTCTTGTTCAGTGTAATTACAAACGTCTCTTAAATTTGTGTTAACACTCTTAAAAGTGTTATTGATGTTTCAATGCTTTCACTTCTGAAAGATACTAAAGATATAAAGATATCATTTGTCTTTATTATTACCCTGAATGTTTCCCACATCCTAAAAGTTTTGCATTTTCTAAATTATTGTATGTTTTAAATTGTAGTATTTTGGAGATTAATTGAATAGATCAAATGTTGTGGGTTGTTTTTCTTTTGTTTGTTTTTCCTGGTTAGAATACAAGTTTTTATCTGGAATCTGAGAACTGGTTCAACTGGGTCATTGAAAGGAGCTGGCATTCAGGCACTATCAGATCTTGGAGTAGGTCTCAAAGTTACCCATTAAACTTTGAAATGTTTGGAAGTAAAACTGTCCTAAAATTAAAACAGACAGTCATATTAGTCATTGTTTTGTGTACATTTCAGTGGTGAAACTTGAAAATCCTCCTGTATCCATACCATTTTGTTTTGTAACTATTCAAAAAAGGCCAAATGTTTCGTTTCCTAGAGCACTGCTCTCTCAAACACGTCACAGGCACTTATGAGACACCATGGACCTCAGAGACTCAGAGTGTAAGTACTGTTACTACAGTAAAATAAGAGAAAGTTATATGCAGAATAGTCTGTGTTACACTGATTACAAGTGAAGTGACCCAAATAAGTGTTTGCTACACTAACTATTGTTTTGATTGAAGAATATACAGTTATTGAAACTTCGGGAATCATACAATTGGTTAATTTACTAATATCAACACTCTCTGTATTATTATGTGTTAATATAATACTATGTGGGGTGTGCTTGACTATTGTTTTGGACTGATCTGTTTGCACTGGAACTGATGTTTAAATGTGACTCAAATGTCCAAATGACTACTGATGATTAAAACTGGCAGTATATGTTGAATGTCTATAATTGTGGGATTCCTTCCTTGTGACCATTTATCATTTTATCATCCCACCACCAGGTGCTCAGTTTGTGGATGCCCACTGGGGGAAACTTGTCCAGAGAGTAAAAATGGTGATGCCGATCGTGGATGAGCTGCGGTCAGGTCACATGCTGGAGTGGGAGCCGTACTGTAAGATCAGAGCAGCAGATACTCACCAGGAGAAAATGAGAGAGCTTTATGAAGTGCTGCACTCTGGAGGAAACAAGGTTAAATCTGCCTTTTTTTCACAACTGGTAAAGCAGGAGCCGTTTCTGTTAAGAGACTTGGGTAAGTTCACACCAATTTTAACCCATATACCATGTGAACTTTGTACTGTTAATACTTATACAGGTAGCATTGAACAAACTGTAGAAGCTCTTATAGAAAGCTTAAGTATTTCATAATTTTTTATCCTGTTAAATTAATTTGTTCAATTACAACTTAAATGCTATGCTTATGTTCTCTTTCTATTTAAATAAATAAGAAATATGCAAAATGTGTAAGGATAGTTCACATAAAGATGACAACACTGTAATTTTCTCACCTTCATGTTTTTATGCATTTTTAAGCTTCAGATGGGAAAATTATGAGTGAATATTGATTTTGGTCCATACATCAGATATAGCTACTGTGTAACTTGGGAAAAACACTTGGAATATAGTGCAAATTACACAGACCACTTAATGATGCTTTTTCTGCCATTTTGGGTTTCTACAGCACAAGTCCACAATTTCAAGTCACTTTTAGTTTGGAAAAGACAAAAAAAGTGGTCTGAAACAAGATGGGGGTTAGTAAATTGACACTAAATTAGAAAGTTAGTAAATTACAGTTTTCATTTTTGGATAGATTTTCCCTTTAAAAGTTTTCCCTATTCCCTTTAAAAAGTTCAAGATGCTTACAGTGCTTACAACCTAGTATTGCATCTTGTAAGGAAGTGCATATACAGTACAGTCCAAAAGTTTGGAACCACTAAGATTTTTAATGTTTTTAAAAGAAGTTTTGTCTGCTCACCAAGGCTACATTTATTTAATTAAAAATACAGTAAAAAAAAAATATATATATATATATATATGTGTATATATCTATCTATGTATATATCTCTCTATGTATAGATAGATAGATAGACAGACAGATGGATAGACAGACAGATGGATAGACGGATAGATGGATAGACGGATAGATGGATAGACGGATAGATGGATAGACGGATAGATAGATAGACAGACAGACAGACAGACAGATAGACGGATAGACAGATAGATAGATAGATGGATAGATAGATAGAAAGAAAGAACAAATGATAGAATGATAGAACAATAGATAGATAGATAGATGTAAAATGTTTATAAATATATGTGAATTGTCTTAATCAGTTGTTTCTAATATTCTGCAGGTGTCACTGGGAATCACACACACTTTGAAAAAACCAATACCCCAGGTGACAAATTTTATGGTAAAATGTTTTGGTAACACTTGTATTAACTAACATGAATTAATCATGAGCAATACATTTGCTACTGTATTTACTAATCTTCGTTAATGTTAGTTTTAAAAATACAGTTGTTCATTGTTTGTTCATGTTAGTTCACAGTGTATTAACTAATGATAACAAGAATTTAATAATGTATTAGTAAATGTTAAAATTAACATTAACAAAGATTAATAAATGCTGTAGAAGTGCAGTTCATTATTAGTTCATGTTAACTAATGTAGTTAACTAATGTTAAATAATGAACCTTATTGTAAAGTGTTACCAATGTTTTAAATATTTCACTCTTTCCACCTCATAAATTAGTTGGTTTCTACTGTCTGCTCTGAAATTTCTTACTGAATTACAATCAGAATTTCAAAGAAGAAGAAGAAGACAAAAAGAACTTAACTATTTGCACAATTACAGTTTCTACAGAAATCAGCCCAGTGATTCTCAAATACAAGAAGAAGATCTGCAGTGAATACCAGTATGTGACAGAGTATAACTCTCTGCCTGGTGAATATGTGCTGCTGTCCGAGCGCTACACACAACCTCTGATCCTTCAGACATACAGAGATCAAGTAGAGAGACAACAAGAGCTCTGCTCCAGTGGAGAGAGATTCCAGCAGGGCCTCAACTCCAGGAACAGTCATGAATCTTCCTATTTGAACTCTCTGTTTGACCCAGATGACCACAGAATCAGTCCCAGTGCTATTATACTGCAAGGAAATTCAGGGAATGGGAAAACCTTAACTGTGCAGAAGATCATGCTGGACTGGGCATCTGGTGACCTCTACAAAGAACGGTTTGATATTGTGTTCCATTTAAAGTGTAAAGAAATAAACTGCATTCTTGGCGAAAAGAGTTTGGTCGAGATCTTGAGCAACGGCTGCAGTTTAACATCAGATCAGATCTCACAGATACTACAGCATTCACCAGAGAAGGTGCTGTTCATCATCGATGGATTTGATGAGCTGAGACTCACAGAGGACATTGATCACATGTTACTAAACACTGATCCGGTTCAAAGAGCTCCACCTGAAGTCACTCTTTGTGCCCTGCTGAAGGGTCGAATCCTGCCAGAGTCCTTCCTGCTGGTCACCACCAGATCTACAGCTACAGACACACTGAGTAATCTGCTCAAAGGACCTCAGCGTTTCACTGAGATTATGGGATTCTCTGAGATGGGGGTGGAGGAGTACTTCCAGAAGTTCTTCCAGAATGAGGAGCTCTTCAGGAAAGCCTATGAATATGTGAAAGCAAATGAAACTCTCATCACTGCCTGCTCCATCCCTGTCATCTGCTGGATCATCTGCACAACTATCAAGGAACGATTTGAAGTTGGTGCATATGTAACAAGCGGACTGGAAAGCACCACCTCCATCTACACTGACTTTGTGTCCACTCTACTGGAGCATCACTGCCAGGGTTCGAGTCAGTCTGTCCCGACCCTGCTGAGGAGTCTGGGTCAGCTGGCCGAGAGAGGAATGCTGGAACAACAAGTCATGTTTGATGAGGAAACTGTAAATGAAATGGTTTCAGACCCTGCTGGCAATCCGTTCCTGTGCAAGTTCCTGTTTAAGAGAAGAATCCACCAGGAGACGATGTTCAGTTTCATGCATCGTAGCTTTCAGGAGTTCTTCACTGCTCTGTACTATGTCCTTCTGGAAGACGAAGAGTCCCAGAGGAAAGTGGGAGAGCTATTATCCAAGGATTTAGATGAAGATCGTCCTATGTTATATCCTCCACATTTTGCAGCTGTGGTGCAGTTTGCTTTTGGTCTGTTGAATAAGGATGTGAAACGCACACTAAGGAAAAGACATGGTCTGGTTGTTCATTCAAATGCACAGACTCATCTGAAGAATTGGATTTTAAAAGAACTTCTAAATGATTATCCACTTGGGAAAAGAACACTGTTTTGGCTTCACTGTCTCTATGAACTCCATGAAGCAGACTTTGTGAAAGAAGTTATGGAAGCCTGCAAAATGATCAATCCAAGTGATGGATTACTGAGAAGAATAGACTGCTGGGCGCTGCTGTACTGCTGTCAGTGCGCTCACGGCATGAACGAACTGTATATCACTGACGCCGGATTAACATGTAAAATGTTGTCTATGATTCTGCCTGCACTCCCCAAGTTTAAGAATTTAACGTAAGTGCTTTGATCTAAAACAGATCCTGCATTGATCATGCTTTTATCTATTCCTCAGGTTTTCCTAATGTAAAAATTCTTAAAACTGTGAAACTGATTATAGAATAATATTATGATGAAAGTTTAAACTTGGCTGACATTAATTTATTTCTAAATCTCTGAAGGTAAATTTTCTACTCTGAATTGTATTTGTACACAGATACATTTTTAAATGTGTCATTACATTTTTATTGTTTGTAATTGCACGTTTGACTTGATTATTGTTCTGGATTTGATTTTGAAGGTTTGAACTTGCAGATCTATCAGACTCTTTTCTCATTGAACTGATGAGTGCTCTTGTGAGAGGACAGACCCTGAACTCACTTAGGTAATGTCTTTTTAAAACCACTGACTCAAAATACATTTAATGTATTTTATGCACACATGCACTATCATCATTCATTGTGCTTTACCTTTAGTTATTTATTTATTTTATTTTTTTTTACGATTTGATTTGCAGTCTTGATCCTAACCGCTTCAATACAGATTGTTGGAGTTGTTCTGTCCACTCACTTAAGATGTCACTCAGTGAGGAAATATGCAGGTAAAGTGAACTGTCAGGTAACATTTTACATTACGGTTCCCTTTGTAAAGGATTTATAAAGGTGTTCATTAATGACTAATAACTAGTTTACAAATACATTATAAATCATTGATAAGCAGTTATGAATAAAAAGGGTTTATTGCAGTAACTGCCAAATAGTGAGTGATATTTTTAACTCACTTAATAAATAATAAATATATTCATACTTATTTCACTCAAAACCAGATTCATGATTTATTTCATAATGCAACTCAAAATAGTGAGACTTTCATCAAGACTCATGTTACTTTTCTCATGTTGCTTTCCAGAAGCTGATCTGTATCTTATTCATGATGCAAACGTTCATGATACCTATCCACAACAATGTATAAAAACTGATTTTGTTTATCGAAAGGAAATTATTACTTTTTTTTCTTAAAACACATAAGAGCACAACCATAACTTGATGACATTAATTAGTTATAAATTTGTGTGGTTTATTAACTGCCTCGATTGTGTAAGTGACAGTTCCTGTGTCAACTGTGCAGCTCGCTTAGGTGCAGACGTGATGTTCTGATGCAAAGGGGACCTATTATGCCCCATTTTACAAGATGTAAAATAAGTCTCTAATGTCCCCAGTGTTGCAGCAGAGACAAAGCATTCACGGACTTTTACAAAACAGGGTATTTATTAAACGAAGGAGAAGTAAAACAACCAAACACACTTTACTAACAACAAGAACAGACAATGAGTGAAGGGAGTCCATTATAAAGGGTGTGCAGATGAGGAAGTCCAGGTGCAGGTGATCAGTGATGATGGGGAGATGATGAGGAAGTGAGTGCAGGTGTGGAAACAAGAAGGATGCTGGGCAATGGAGTCCAGGACAGGAGGGAACTGTGACACCCAGAGTGTGTATGTGAAGTTTTAGCTCAAAATACGTCACAGATCATTTTTTATAGCATGTTAAAATTGTCACTTTTACGCTGCATTCACACGGGGCGCTGGCGTTAAAGCTTCTCATTTACTTTGAATGGGTGACGTCATGCGTTGCCGAACTGAATTGTGGGTTCCGTCGCGTCGCTTCACTCGCGTTGCAAGCGGCAGAAGTTGAAGATTTCTCAACTTTTCAAGCGCCAACGCAGGCGTCATCCAATCAGATCGCCCTATGCAAATACCCTAGAGCAGTCGCAGCCAACTGCGTTCGTGCAACACCGGAAAGTAATGTGATTGGCTGTAATCACTATAACGGTCGCGTCAGCACACGCTTCAGACACGCCCTCCGTCAAGCGTTGACGCCCCGTGTGAATGCAGCGGAGGGCGGAGTTTCAAGAGCTCTTTCTCCCCGTCAGGATTAGGGATGGGCAGATCGATATGAAGTATCGATATATCGATACTGACGTTGAGTATCGAAAGTATTGATACTCAAATAAAAATATCGATACTAAGGTGTTTTGTTTTTTTTTTACCAATGATTTTGTTTAATAACCTATGTTAGTGAATAATTGTGTAGTAGAAGTATTTTCCTGCTCATCTGAACACGCAAATGCTGCAAGTCAGAACCAATCAATCACAGAAAGCGTTCGCTCACTGCAGACACTACATTCAAACGGCTGCATGCGTTTAACATTGTAAGAAACCATTGATGCTTTTGGGAAACGCTGCCCTGAACAATGCTTAACAGCAGACCTAACAACATAATATGTTTGAGTTATTTCACAACAAACAAAATGAAATAGTAGCCTACATAGTTTTTGCAATTACATTTATTTAAATTGAACGTTAAAAGTACGTATTGATGTGTTCTGTAACTACACTGTCAGAATACAAAGTTTGCATTTTATGTGTGCAACAGCCTATCACTGGCAGTCCCTTATGAAACTGAACCATTACTACAGTGACCATAGTTCAGCTAGGCCTATAGTATTTGTAGATTTCCATGGTCACCACTACAAATAAACATTTTAACCGTGTGTAAACAAAAATATATGTATTGAATGTTAAAATACCTTTCAAATATAATGTTAAGTGGGTACCATTACCAATAATAATTCAATAATTTAAGGACCTAAATTATTAATAATTTAATATCTTAAATTCAGATTAGAGGTATCGTATCGGTATCGATATCAGCGATTTTGGCCTTGAAAGTATCGGTATCGTATCGAAAACAAAATAAGTGGTATCGCCCATCCCTAAAGAGAGGAGGGACTAAAATATGAGAACTCAAATGCAATACATATTTAAACCACTAGATGTCTCTAATGCAACACAAAGTGGGGGCAGAACAACTATACAGATGAGTTTTATGACGTTTATTGTACTTCACACCAGGGACGGACTGGGACTAAAAAACGGCCCTGGACTTTGACTAGGCCCGGCCCAAAGCAATCGGCGCACGGAAACTCGACAACAACAACAATAACGTCTGGCATGAGTGTCACAAGACTTTAATTGTGGCTCATGATACTATACCATCCGAATTATAGCAACAGCACTGATGTTGACTAGATGTTGTGTTAAAAGCATATTATTCTAGATTAACTTGAATACTCATATAGCGGCTTCAGTATCTAAATTCCGCACTTTTTTTCTCTCGCCTTCTCAGCCCCACCCTTTTCTTTCTGTTTTTTTACTCGCGGCCGCGTTATGCATATTGTTTGTTTGTTTCTATACTTCTTCTATCTAACGTCTTTGCTGTTGGTTTCTTCCACTTCTTCTTTTCCTTACTTGGCGGCCACGGCCAGTGCAGCTGGCATCCAACTTAAAGGTGCATTGCTGCCACCTACAGTACTGGAGTGTGAAACAGATTAGTGCGGGGAAAAAAACAGGTGATGACTGCGTGCGTGGCGGGTGGTGGGCCGGCCCGCCGGCCGTCCTGGAGTACCGGCTGTTCTGTGATTCTCCAGATCACACAGATGGCCAGTCCGCCCCTGCTTCACACAAAAGATGAAGCGTCTGTTTTCACTCTAGAAAATCACTGTAAGAGCTTAATAAAACACTGCAAGCGTGCATTAAAATATTATCCATAAACTCTCTCTTTCTTTGCCTTGTATTATCATCACCAACATACATAGCGAACAGTTTTTACTTGTATATCCTTGAGTAGTATATTTCTAGCACAGTCTCTATTTTGTATTGGCCCTTTATAATGATATTCGTTCACAAAGCAGTCCGGTGTGGAATGATTTGCGCAGACATAAACGAACTGAGGGAGTATTTTCCTGGAAAACCAAGTTAATCCACCTCGTTTTCAGCAGCTCAGATTTAGGGGGTAAATGGAGAGAGTTGTGTGGATTAATCCATCCAGCTACAGAACACCTTAAACGCCTGTGAGATGTTCTCTTCAGTGCAGCAATGGCGGACTCGCTGTGAACGCGCTCAGGGCGGGTCTATGTTCAAACTTCAGTGTCAGTCAACACTGTGGGCGGGGCCTGTGGCTTTTGTGACGTCACACTGCCAGGGATCTGAAAACCGCTTGTTCTGAGACACTGCTTATGATTTATGGGGATTAAAAAAAAGGAGTGGGTGGATTTTTATCACTATAGGGTGGTTGTGTACACACACTGCCAACACACATTTATGTCCAAACACCAGGCAAAAGTGAATTTTGCATAACAGGTCCCCTTTAAAACCATTTACGCATTTTGAGAGGGGAAGAGAGAGAGAAAGCGCTGTGATTCACTTACGTGAAATTATGTCTCACAGAACGTTTTCAAATTACTTTGCAAGTTATTTAATAAAGAAATATGAATTGTATCTCACCTTCAGCATTATAATTGTTTTACCTATGCCGGACAGAGATTGAGACGGTGCGGCTGTGTGTCATGCCAAACCTCTCACTACTTCAGTCACTTCTTCGGTTTGAGATCAGTTTATGAGATCGACCGCTGATCAAACTTCCCAAAGCAATTATCGGCCGACAGAGATCGGTAGCCGATCAATCGGAGCAGGCCTAAAGAAAAGTGACACGAGATATGGCCTAGCTAAATGAGAGAACCACAAATACAACACCGTTCAGTCTCACTATAAATGTCTATTTGCTGCGTCAGAGAATAAATCAGAAATCTGTTTTTAAGTGAAATAAGCATGAATAGATATATTTATTAAGCATTTATATCATGTGAGTTAAAAATCGTTGTTGGTTATAGACACAATAACACTGATGCCAGTTCTCTTTCTCTCTATTCTTTTTTCTTTCTTTTTTTTTAGTATCTGCATAGGAACTTCATATGAAGACCCTGCACCATCTTCACTGACATTGACTCTCACCTTGCCACGCTCAGAGCTAATCCGCATCGACTGGACCAATATTCAGATACTTCGCCAAAGGGATTTAGATGCATTAATGCATTTTCTCTGTTCTTTCTCTGAACTGAAAAAGTTAGAAATGGAAACAAGCAAAGAAATGACAAAGAATTTTCCGGTTTGGATCCTTCAGATCATCCAGAAGATCCCCAGTGAAACAGAACTCTTGTAAGAAAAAAAAATCTGAAGTCACATTCTGTCCTGTTTCTACGTGAATTTGTCAGGTGTTTTAGGAAATACAGTTGCAGCACACATTAAAAGGGATAGTTCACCCAAAAATCCTGTTACAACCTACATATATGACTTCTTTCTTCTGCATAACATGAAATAATAAATATTTTAAATGATGGTGGTGTGACAAAACAGTTTCAGTTCCCGTTGACTTCCGTTGTATGGGAAAAAATACAAAGGAAATCAATGGAGACTGAAACAATATTCTTACCAACATTATTCAAAATATATTCTTGTGTGTCCACAAAAGAAAAAGTCTGTAATTTTTGAGTGAACTATCTCTACAACACATTACCCCATTTCATTCAATGACTTTCAGTATGAATGAAAGTGAGATTACACAGTCACGCATTTGTGAGGTATAGCGTTCTTAAGACAGACAAAACTGTTTAGTAATCAAAGCATTTTTAAGAGACACATCGAAAGAACTGTTGTAATTTTATTTTGCAATGCTCTTGCAAGCAGATGCAAATCAAATACCCCAATTGGTAGTACATGGCTCTCATCCATTTTAATCATTGTGGAATTATTCAAATGAATTTGTGGAAAGCGAAGTATTAAGTATATTATCAGTCCCTAAAATCGAAATAATTGTATCTGCATGATGTGTATTCACATCTAGGGTACATGCTGACTATTTACTGGAGGAGGCAATCAAGGTGTTTCAAAGGTCCAACACAAGACCAGACTGTACTGTGGAAGTTCAGGGGTTTGTATTGTTTTATCCTCATACTTTTTGCACCAATAAATATGCAGGTCTAGAGACTAGAGCTTTCACATTTGAAAAAGAACACCATGAAAACTTGTGTGACATATTTTCACAAAACCTCTTTGTGAGGAACAAACCAAAACTTTGAGAACTGTTATTTATAAATGTATTTTTCTTTACATCCACCCTATTTCTTAGATCATTAGCAGATAATAACTTAACTTTGGGCCTGTTTCTTACATAAATTATTGTTAATGATCATTGTACTTAATTATATACAGTGCCCTCCATAATTAATGGAACAGTAAAGATAAAATTTCTCTGTTAGCTGTGGTGTCAACATCTTTAAATATGATTAAAAGATAGTACAGAATGTCACATTTTATTATTGACTGTTTCAACAATGTTTTACTAACTAAGAAGAACAGCACTTTTAGAGCTTCATGCCTCTGCCTAATGTGAGCATAAGTATTTGAACGGTTTAACCTAAAGTAAATGTAAATGTGTAAAAGCTAATATTTAGTTGTAAATCCCTTGCAAGCCATCACAGGAGCGAGTCTGTGACCCATACACATCATCACGCCTTTGGTTTCACACTTTGAAATGCTTTTTCAGGCCTTTAGTGAAGCCATTTTCAACAGATGCTTGTTTTGAGGAGTTTCTGCCTTTAGTCTCCTCTTCTACTGGTGAAATGCTTGTTCAATAGGATTTAAATCTGTAGATTTGGCCAATCTAAGACCCAACATTTCTTTACCATGATAATCTTGATTGAGTTGGCAGTACTAGTGTTTTGGGTGAGTGTCCTGTTGCCATATGAAGCACTTCATATTGTAATGACCCAGCATTCAACACCAGCAGCTGGTTGCATTATGGGTATTTGTTTGTTTTGAATTGATTTATGCATTATTTAAGCAAGATGGTTGGGTTTTTGCTTTAGCAAAGTTATGTGTGTTTATGTTCAAGTTAGTTTGGGTGGGTTTGGTTCATTTACCACCTGGTTATAAAAAGTCATGGAGAGAGATGTGTACGGGAGGGACTTGGCAATCTGGCCTTGCCTGTGTAGTTCTTATTCTGTGTTTTCGGAATAAAAGAGGAGAAAAGACAGTACTGCCTCCTGCTGTTTTATTCTGCCTATAGAGACACTCATGGTTGTGCGGTGTATGGGACACGAGTGCTCATACTAGTATTTGGTATAGTACAAGTATACTAGCTTAGTATAGCTCTGGTTAGCCCCACGCTTTACTAAAGAACTGCCAGTTATTACAATACACTTATGCTCACATTAGGCAGAGGGATGAAGCTCTAAAAGTGCTGTTCTTCTTAGTTGGTAAAATATTTTGTGTTGAAACTGTCAATAATAAAATGTGACATTCTGTACTTCTGCCTCATATTAATCTTTTAAGCATATTTATAGATGTCTTGACACCACAGTTAACAGAGCAATTTTGTCTTTACTGTTCCAATACTTTTGTAGGATTCTGTATGTATATAATTTATAGATATTAAATGCAAATTTCAGGTTTGTTAAAGACTATGTAATGATGCTGTGCTTTGTGCTTTCTGCTTACAAAGATATATATGCAATAAACAGTCTCAAAAATGCACACAAATTTATGAGTGGCATCAGCAATGCAACCAGAAAGTGACGATTCATCTGAATTCTCAGGGCTTTTCTATGAAGAATGAGCGAAAGTAAGTAAAGACTAACATAAATGAATGCACCAATGATGATGAGAACTGTAATATGGACTTATGCAGCCGTCAACACAAAAGATTTACTTTTTATGACTTATCCAATGCTTAAATTAAATTGCATATGAAATGTACAGGTTTTAAGAGCTATAGCATATGATTATAGTGTGCACTGTGGATCTGTTTGTACTGGTTGACTTTGTATAGGCATATTTCTACATGATTTATCGTGTTTTATCTTGTCTCTCCATTTCTAAGGCCCTTGTTCTAGGACTAATGGTACAGCCTTGATAAACAGTAGAAAACTGCAAAAGGAGCATGTTTACCAAGAGCTGAGGACTGGGATGAAGACAGCAACCAAATCTATCTAAAGTGTATTTAGAGTAGGTGTTGAATTGCAATTGCAATTGTTTTAAATCAACTTTACTTTACAGGGTTTTAGTATTGTATGCAAGTAACCATTGTTTTTTTAACTGTAAGAGTTTTTGCCCTGAAGATGAAGCCTCAGATGCTTACATGGCATTAAAATCTATACTTTAGTTTTATGATATTGATGCTTAATTGTCCACATTTAACAGTTAAGAGCTGAGTGATAGTAGAGTTTATTTTTGAATGCAATATAAATAATCAAGAAATTAAGATTTGCTTTAGCATATATCATGACTATTTGAATATTGTATGTATCAGAAAAAGCATTGGATATAGCAGTTGTAAGTTTGGGTTATTCATTTATGGTGTGATACAGAGGATTATGAATCTGTAAGGGATTGTACAATTTACAATTTGGTGTATATGTATAAATGACAAGGTTTAAGATTTTGGTCACATCACCAACCCCTGGTCAGTTTAACAAAACAGGCATAATATAAAGTACATAATACAAAATATCTTTAATCCCAGAGTGTGCACAGCAGAGCAAGACTCAATGCTCAAACATGTCCATCAAGCACATGATTACATACAAAAACAACAGACTGGTTAAATCATGTCCGCTGCTGCGGTTCTTGGTCCCATTACTGTTTATTGATGATTGCAGGTATGTTTTTTTTTTTATCCCTGGGTGTAAAATCTCATTTTGATAAGACACTTTTTATCTATGATATTGTCTTTTTTTTCTCACAATGTTTTATTGATGTAGATAACACTTGTAGGTTGACTCATAATTCACTGTGGTTATGATAATACCAAGATGTGAATTCACTTTAATCTATTGTAACTGCTGCAATAAGGTGTGAGAACAGATTCATTTGGAGAGCAGTCTTTGGATTAAGTTTAAAGTACCTTTCTACAACATTTGAGAGATTCACAGATTTTTCCTGTGAAAGCCAAAGTTTGTAACTGAAGACGTTATGTTTTTTTCTTGTGCGCTTTTGGCAGATCATGTTCCAGTTGAATAAATCTTTTAAGACACCAGCATATCTAGTTGTGTATGAAATATGGAGAAGATAATCAAACAGATTTCACTTTGTGCATATAAAATATTTATTTAGCAGATGGAAACCAATCACACAGATCCAAAACAACACTTGAAAAACAACAAAAAGATCGGGCCGCTAGAAATCCGTCCAGTATGAACATGTGCAGATAAAACAGAGGGAGGAAAGGAAGGAATCCCGTCTGCTGCGTCACTGCTGTGGAGAAGACACACAACATTAATACACAACCATATAGAAACGTTGAGTTTGCACTTGAGTAGCTCACCTTTGCCTTGTTTTGTACTGGTAAATAGAGTTTAAATTCAGCGGGGAGCTCGTCCTCGGAGTACAGCCGGTCAGAGAAGTAAACCCTCCTGATGCGACAGTTTGCGTGAATCTGAAAGACACAAGAACCCGTTAATCATCTAGATCACAGTCTGGCAGCTTTCATGTCAAGCCATTTCTAATACCAGCATTTATAATGTAGTTACCATTGACCTCAGGACACACAAATGTCATATGCAATATGTTTGTTTGTGTACATTTTGCTCAAATATCATACTTCATTGCTAACTCGCTGATGTCTCTTGTTTGGTAATGAATCTAAGGATGCACATATATTACCAGAATTATCCTAGATCTATCGAATTATCCTATATTATCGATATTTGCTAAAGACTGACATTAGAAGCAGAATTACTGTAATTTTTGCTGATGATTTGGCAGATTTTAAAAGCTCTGAACAGTTAATCATTCTTTCAATATAAATATTAAAAAACAGAAATATCAGAAACAAGAACATGTCCAAGTCATATTGCACCCCACAATTACAGAGGAAAATGAATAATATATTTATAAAATATCTAAAATATATTCTGTACATAAATATATATTTTTTACAATTTCAAGCATGCACACACATACACAAATATTTTATATATTTGTTTTATTTATGTATGTACAGAATCTATTTTAGATATTTTATAACATTTTATTTGATAAAATAAATATATAAATATATTTTTGAACATATTTGTCTTCAAAATATATATAAATAATATTCTTTTGAAGACAACTAAACTCAACTGTCCATTTATATTGTGTATATATAAATGTATATACAGTGTGTATTATTGAAATTGTAAAGAATTTTTATATCATGGTTATATAATACTGTAATAATGCTAAACTGTTTAATTTAGGCTAATTATATTATATAATGTTGTATTATTACAATACTTTTTACTGTCAGTGTCATAAACAATAAATCAACTGTAATCTTAAGTCTAGCAATAGAGCACATCTAGGTTTAAATGTCATGAAAATGTCACGGTTAAAAAAAATCATATTAATGTTAAAATAGATGCAATTTCTCAATTTGTTCCTCCTGATTTTGGGCTGACATGTGACCTGCATGTGTTTTCATGAGCTCACCTGCACTCTGAGAGTCTCGATGTAATTGGTGCCGTACGCTCGGCGCGTGAAGTCTGACAGGTTGAACTGGATCTGGTTCCAGCCGTCGTCCAGCCTCATGGGCATCGTACAGATGAAGGGCTTCACGCGCGTCGTGCTCTGATAGTTACTCGCCCTGAACCTCCGCCGCACATTCTTATCATCCAGCACCTGAAATCACAGTCATGTGATATACATCATGTGTTCTGGCTCATTTTTAATGGCATGAATTGAAATATCACCAACTCCCTACCTGAACTTCAAATGTGAAATACTTCTTGAGATTCTTGATGATCATGACGAGGAAGGGCAGTTTGATGCCGAGGGTTTTCTTGGGGTCTGCGGGACACGTGATGTAGGTGGTGCTGTGGAGAGCAGACACACGGATCAGGCTGGATCATGATGATCATGTGATCAGGATCAGACAGACGGATGGTCAAACACTCACCTGACATTCGTTCCCTCCACCTCCAGCACCAGAGACTGGATGTCATTGTCTGTGATGCGCTTGATGTGTCCGTTTCTGACCTGCAAGAACAGAAACATCTTTATCCTTTAGATCATTCAAACAGAATATATATATATTATATATATATATTAAACATTTCTCATTTCATTTACAACTTCATGTAATAAAATAACGAAAACAGAAATTAATAAAATGACTAACTCAAACTATTAATATGTGTGTGTGTAAGTGTGTTTACGTGTGAGTGTGTGTGTGAGTGTATGTGTGCATGTGTGTTCTTGTTAATATTACATCGTGGGGACCAAATGGCCCCACAATGTAATAAAAACCTGAGATCACCTACATTGTGGGGTCCAGCCAGCGGTCCCCACGAGGGAAATGGATTAATAAACATACTAAAAGATGTTTTTTTGAAAATGTAAAAATGCAGAATGTTTCCTGTGATGGTTAGGTTTAGGGATAGGGGTAGGGTAGGGGGATAGGAAGTACGGTTTGTACAGTATAAAAACCATTACGCCTATGGAGAGACCCCACTAAGATAGGTGCGCCTGTTTGTGTGTGTGTGTGTGTGTGTAAGAGTTTTATTGAGTGAGTGTGTGTGTGTGTGTGTATGTGTACGTGTACATGTGAGTGAGTGAGTGTGTGAGTGTATGTGTACATGTGTGTGAGGGGGTGTAAGAGTGTGTGTGAGTGAGTGAGTGAGTGCGTGCGAGTGTGTGTGTACGTGTGTGAGTGAGAGTGTGTGTATGTGTACGTGTGAATGTGATAATGTGTGTGTGTATAATGTGAGTGTGTAATGTGTATAATGTGTGTGTGTGTGTGTGTGTGTGTGTGTGTGTGTGTGTGTGTGTGTGTGCTTTTGTTTATATTACATTGTGGGGACCAAATGTCCCCATGATGTAATATAAACCTGAGTTCACCTACATCGTGGGGACCAGCCAGCGGTCCCCACAATGTAAATGGGTTTATAAATCATATAGAATGAGTTTTTGTGAAAAAGTAAAAGTTTGCACAGTTTCCTGTGAGGGTTAGGTTTAGGGGTAGGGGCAGGGTAGGGGGATAGAATGTACAGTTTGTTCAGTGTAAAATGCATTGAAGTCTATGGAAAGTCCCCACAATTCACAAAAACAAACATGTGTGTGTGTGTGAATAATGTGTGTGTGAGCGTGTATAGTGAGTGTGTATAATGTGTGTGTGAGTGTGTATAATGTGTGTATGAGAGTAAGTGTGTGTGAGTAGGTGTGTCTATTTACACAAAAGCAGATGAAAATACCAGGGCACTAAGTGATGATCATATTCATATCATACAGTATTTATAAATTACTCTATGGTACTTGAAAAATGCCATAACATTATTATGGTCATGTTCAAAACCAATAGTGTTACCATGGTAATACCATAGTACTTTTGGCGAGAACGCGTATAATGTTATCCAGATCCTAATTTTCATATCTACTTTAGATTAAATGTAAATGATAACTTCAATTATAACCTAAACGTCATTTCTGTAAGTTAGCTGTCTATTAGCAACATCTGAGCTAGCTGAGCCAATCTCACATCATTTCCACCGTCTGCTCACCTTTTTGTCCCATATCTGCAGGGGTTTGCTGCCGATGCTGTAGAGGATGGACAGAAACCCGCTCTGGAAGGTGTTTTTGAACATAATCCTGCAGCTTTAATTTAAATAAAATCACACCATACACTGTTTATTCTGCTCTGAATGCGTCCGGCTGGATCGCTGCGCTCCAGATCTCGGGTTCCGCCTGACAAACACTAAACTAACTTATACATCAGTTATGAGAACTAAAGTGCTTTATAACGCGTTAAATGTCGCGTCTGAACCGATTAATCCCGAGCAGCGACACCGACGAGGTTTTTCGGAGTTTATTTGGGAGTTGCTAGGTGACGTGACGTGATCTGGTTGTCACGTCGGACCCTTTAATGTTGACACGGCTGTTGCTATAGTAACGGGGTGTCCCAGTCCCACGCTGCTGATGTGACAAAGCCTTATAATAAAACAATCAACTGATATACAGTGAATAAAACATCTGTTCTTTATTAATAAAATTAGTGATTTCATTATAAATTAATGAATATGCTAGATATGACTGTATTCGGATTAGCGTGCAATTCTGTCTCTGCACACTACATAATATCTGGATGACATATTACATTTGTCAAAA
>VTFQ01000009.1:4214198-4221698 GCA_036281575.1 Ancherythroculter nigrocauda
CATTACACCACCACCACCAGCCTGCACAGTGGTAACAAGGCATGATAGATCCATGTTCTCATTCTGGTTACGCCAAATTCTGACTCTACCATCTGAATGTCTCAACAGAATCGAGACTCATCAGACCAGGCAACATTTTTCCAGTCTTCAACTGTCCAATTTTGGTGAGCTTGTGCAAATTGTAGCCTCTTTTCCTATTTGTAGTGGAGATGAGTGGTACCCGGTGGGGTCTTCTGCTGTTGTAGCCCATCCGCCTCAAGGTTGTGCGTGTTGTGGCTTCACAAATGCTTTGCTGCATACCTCGGTTGTAACGAGTGGTTATTTCAGTCAAAGTTGCTCTTCTATCAGCTTGAATCAGTCGGCCCATTCTCCTCTGACCTCTAGCATCAACAAGGCATTTTCGCCCACAGGACTGCCGCATACTGGATGTTTTTCCTTTTTCACACCATTCTTTGTAAACCCTAGAAATGGTTGTGCATGAAAATCCCAGTAACTGAGCAGATTGTGAAATACTCAGACCGGCCCGTCTGGCACCAACAACCATGCCACGCTCAAAATTGCTTAAATCACCTTTCTTTCCCATTCTGACATTCAGTTTGGAGTTCAGGAGATTGTCTTGACCAGGACCACACCCCTAAATACAGTGAAGCAACTGCCATGTGATTGGTTGATTAGATAATTGCATTAATGAGAAATTGAACAGGTGTTCCTAATAATCCTTTAGGTGAGTGTATGTACACACTTACAAACTTTTGTTATATGTGATTAATCAATTTCACAGCACTAAAAAAATTACATAATATATATATATATTTTTTTTAAATTGAAAATATTTTCTTATTGACAATATGCTTTCAAACAAAGAATAACCTTGAAAGATTCAAAATATGAAGGTTTATTTACTCAGCTTTATGCATTAATTCATGCACTGATTGTCATCCTTAGTTAACTAATTTACTAAATTAAATTCACACAAAGTTCTTAACCACACTTATTTAATTAAATTAAATGCATTTAATTAAACAAACAACTCAATGAGGTCATGTGACAACAAATTAACTCTATTGTTTGTTTATTTGTTATTGTATGTATACAGCGTAGTATTAAGATAGTATGCAGTGTGCAGTAAGCAGAATGGATCAGTCTGATGGATCAGTGTTTGGAAGCTCTTACTGATTCACACACAGGTCAGTGTTACACTGATACACCAGTGGATCTGATCAACAGTGTGATCACACGCTTGCGAGACACAGAGAAGCGTTTGTTCCACCGAAGCCGAATGAGTTTGTGAGAGCGACTCTGCGGCCGCTGGCGCTCCAGGGCTGTGCTGTGCAGGGCACATAGTTCAGGTCGAACTCTGGCTCGGTCCGGTCCAGGTTGAGGGTGGGAGGCAGGGTGGCGTGGTGACAGGCGAGGGCAGTGAACGCCGCCTCCAGCGCACCGGCGGCTCCCAGCAGATGACCTGTGGCACCTTTAGTGGAGGACACGGCCAGCGAGTATGCATCCTTCTGAAACAGCCTTTTAATGGCTGCGTTCTCTGCAGCATCTCCCAGTGGTGTGGAGGTGGCGTGAGCGTTGACATACGTCACGTCTGAAGCGCTTACACCAGCGTCACGCAGAGCAGCAGACATGCACCTGAAATATATATAATTATTATTATATTCTTTTCTTATTATCCACATCAATCAACATGCACAGTACTTTTCTTTTCTTTTTCAAATATTTTGAATGTTATGTTATGCTATGCCATGTTATGTTGTTATGCTATGCTAAGCTATGTTATGCTACACTATGCTGTTATGCCATGTTGTTATGCTAAGCTATGTTATGTTATGCTAAGCTATGTTATGCTATGTTATATTATGCTATGTTATGCTAAGATATGTTATGTTATGCTAAGCTATGTTATGCTATGTTATATTATGCTATGTTATGCTAAGATATGTTATGTTATGCTAAGCTATGTTATGCTATGTTATATTATGCTATGTTATGCTAAGATATGTTATGTTATGCTAAGCTATGTTATGCTATGTTATGCTAAGATATGGTATGCTATGTTATATTATGCTATGTTATGCTAAGATATGTTATGTTATGCTATGTTATTTTATGCCAAGAGATGTTATGCTATGTTATGCTAAGCTATGTTATGCTATGTTATATTATGCTAAGCTATGTTATGTTATGCTATGTATGTTATTTTATGCTAAGATATGTTATGCTAAGCTATGTTATGCAATGTTATGTTATGTTATGTTATGCTATGTTATGTTATGCTATGCTGTTATATTATGCTAAGATATGTTATGCTATGCTATGTTATGCTAAGATATGTAATGCTATGTTATGTTATGCTAAGCTATGTGATGCTATGTTATGTTATACTATGTTATGCTATGTTATGTTATATTATGCTGTTATGCTATGTTATGCTGTTATATTATGCTAAGATATGTTATGCTATGCTATGTTATGCTAAGATATGTAATGCTATGTTATGTTATGTTAAGCTATGTTATGCTATGTTATGTTATGTTATGTTATATTATGCTGTTATGCTATGTTATGCTAAGATATGTTATGCTATGCTATGTTATGCTAAGATATGTAATGCTATGTTATGATATGCTAAGCTATGTTATGATATGTTATGTTATGCTATTATGCTATGTTATGCTAAGATATGTTATGCTATGTTATGTTATGCTAAGCTATGTTATGCTGTTATGTTATGCTTAGATATGTTATGTTATGCTAAGCTATGTTATGTTATGCTAAGATATGTTATGCTATGCTATGTTATGCTGTTATGTTATATAATAATTCTAGATTACAAATAAATGTTTATTTGCATGTTATGCTATGCTATGCTATGCTATGATATGCTAAGCTATGTTATGCTATGCAATGCTATGTTATGCTGTTATGCTAAGCTACGTTATGTTTTATAAAAATTCTATATTACAAATAAATGTTTATTTGCATGCTATGTTATGCTATGCTATGCAATGTTATGCTATGTTATGTTATGTAAAAATTCTAGATTACAAATAAGTTTATTTTCATGCTAACAGGTGATGGTATTACCGAAAGGCTCCGTCTCCATCTGCGGTGGGTGCAGTGATGTGACTGGCGTCTCCAGAGAGGCCGTAACCCATGACCTCGGCGTAGACCCGCGCTCCTCTCTGCTCGGCGTGTCCGTACTCTTCTAAAACGAGCACGGCCGCCCCTTCCCCCATTACAAACCCCTCTCTGTCCGGATGAAACGGGCGTGAGGCGAGTCTGGGCTCCTGGTTCCAGTTGGTGCTAAGGGCCCGAGCCCGAGCAAAGCCGGCTATGGACAGCGGGCTGACACAGGCCTCCGTCCCGCCGGCGAGCATCACCGCAGCATCACCGTGAGCGATGAAACGGGCCGCGTCCCCAATAGCGTGAGCGCCCGTGGTGCATGCGGTGGAAACGGCGTGATTCGGACCCTTTAGTTTGTGTTTGATGCTTATGTGCCCTGCGGCCATGTTGACCAGGATGCGGGGCACGAAAAACGGGCTGACTTTGCTGTAGCCACGCGTATGAAAGGCCGAGGCCGTCCGAGCGATCTCCTCCAGAGACACCATACCCATGCCGACCGCCACACCAGTGTCCAGCTGCTCCTCAGGGCTTCTGGGAAACCACCCGCAATCCTCCAGAGCCAGTTGGGCGGCACCGACGGCCATAACCGTGGCTGGAGACATACTGTTTATCTCTCCTTTGGATACAAACATCTCTTCGTTGAAATCTCCAGGTTTATCTCCTCTCGGCACACGAGCCGCCACCTTACATGGCACTGTTTTATACTCCTCTGAGTCCAGAGCTACCAAACCGCTTTCTCCACCAATCAGACGCTGCCAAGGCAAAGCACTTCCTGTTCCGAGGGGAGAGACGAGTCCAATGCCGGTGATCACCACCCTCCTGTGACTCTGAGCGGCTCTGCTAGAGTGTCTCAAACACATGCAGCTCTTCACACTGGACCGAGACGCAGCGTAAAGTCTCAGTAACATCTTCTGACGGCATCTCAGGGACATTGTGACCATGATCGACCTGTCCTGGGAAGATCGAGGCTACATCACATCTTCACTGTAAAAAAAACAAAAAAAGAAGAAGTTCATTAACATTACTGCTGCCTAATTTTATGCCTCATATCATAGTAAATCATCAGGATAAAACACCATGAAAATTCTTCTGTTTTGCATTTTTTCTAATTTAATACAATTGTTTCAACACAACAAGAAGTAGACTGAAAAGTGAAAACTTAACACATACACATATACTGAATATATATACACATTAACAACATAATAATTTCTTATTATTATGTGTGTTCTTGTTTATTCTACATATATTTGACTAAAATCCAATCTAAAATGTACATCTCTAAAACTTATACATCTGTCAAAATGTTGTGTAGCAACATGAAGCATGAGAAGATTAATGTCTTAACATTATATATTTTTAAGCACATCACAAAAAGTTATCTTACATACATACACATATATATATATATATATATATATATATATATATATACAGTATATATATATATATATATATATATATATATATATATATTAAAATAGGTTAAGATGAAGTATAGCATGTTATATTGTTTATATTGTTTTTCAAACATGTTTGAAATGTTAAAAAATGTAAAATATTTAAAATATTTTATTTCTGACAGGAAAAGAATAACCTTGGAAGATCATAACAACACAATCTTGCTCCATTTACTCAGCTCTATGGATTTAATATGGTCACGCACAAATTGTCTTCCATCGACTTGACTAAACTTAATTAAATGTCACGCAGATTTACTAACTAAATGCAATTAAATTCAAATACGTACTCTCTTTCACGTGGATTCAGCAGGGGATAATGTAAACAGAGCAGAGAGTGACGGACTTCCGGTTCTTGGTGACTTCTATAATAAAAGTCTCCAGACTTGGTGCTAAAAGTCCTCGTTTAATACATCCTAATCAGAAGTCACGATTTACAAATTCTTATCCAAATTATCTGACTTAAATAGGAATATTAAAATAATTTGTAATTGTACTAATACATTTTATTAGATTATCTATATTATGAAATTATAAAAATAAGCAGTCCTGTTATTAATAACACTGAGGAGATGTAAGTAAGATTAATCTAAATTCAGTACTTTGAGGACATCTGCTGGTTAAAGCCGTGTAAATGCAACGAGAACAGCAAAAATTACATGCAGTTCTTGATAAATATACTGAAATATTTGCAGCCTTTTGTTAAATTATAGCACTTATTTTGTGCACCAACATTTTGTGACACTTTTACAGAGACAAGAATACTAATAAAAATTTATAAAACTGACTCGAGATAAGTTACAACCATAAATGTAATAGGTTCATGGGTTTACATTGATTTTTGCAATTTAAATTTGCGAAGCTAAGGAACAATGGTATTGGTCGATACCGTCCTGAATCTAACGAAATGAACGGAGTAAAATGGGATATAATGTGATTGGTTTCGTTTAACATGTGGAGTTTTAAAAACGCCTTTTAAAAATTACGTTTGGTTGGATTTTAATAAAATAATATCTGTTTACCAAATGTCACGTGGTGCCGCTCGCGGCATCTGAAAACAAAGGTAAAATATTACGGAATTCGTAATATTTTACCTAAAAAGGAAAATATATTGGTTTCAAAGCAAATACTCGAATATTATATATAAAAATACATAACAAAATGTGCACTGAAGCACAACCAAATAAAATAGTTTGTACTAGACTAAAATCTATCTAAAGCGGCCATATATCTAAAATGTTTTAAAATATTTTATTTCTGAAAAGAAAAGAATAGCCTTGATATTTATTAATTAAGTCAATATCAATTTACTCGGCTTAATTAACTAAATTAAATTAAATTAAATTAAATTAATAAAGTAATTCGATTGGTCAATGACAGGTCACGCGGCGCCTGTTCCGTTGAAAACCGTTTATTGCGTAAATTACGTTTTTGTTTTTTGACAAATTTACCATACTTCACCAAACAAACTTGCTATGTGGTGAAATAAAAGCACTTTTCTGCGCAAATGCACCTGATTTCACCCTAAAATGGTGAAACTAATCGTATTTTATCATTATCCAAGTGGACGTTGGTTTTGAGGTAAACGACAACAGACTTGTGCCGTTTTATTTGGAAAGAAGTCCAGCTGAGTCACTATTCAGCGGCTTGAGCTCTTATTATTCGGGCTCTTGTGCTGTGGGCTTGTTTCAATGGTCTTTTCTGTGAATCCAGGGTAACAGGAGGAACTGAAGGCGGAGTTTGCAAACTTTAAGCCACCGCAGAGCGCAGACAGTCGGAGGAATGTTCGCTTTATACCTCCTACCAAGAGGGAGGAACCGTTAGATCCGCACCTGCACGCGCACTACACATCTGTCTTCATTGGATGCTTTAAATGGACATGCTTTTCTTATGCTGTTAACAGACCCGTCCGGTCTAAATGATTGAGAGCTCTTCAATGATGTCAGACAGCTCTTGTGTCTCCGGGGCCCCTCAGCGCCTGATGCCTCTGGCCCTCAGAGGAGAATGGATGGCACTGGAACAGAAACTCAAGACTTTAGAAAAGGGAGATCCGGACATCTTCCAGTTCGACGAGGTGAGATGCACAGCAGATGCTTTTTAATGCATGCTTTAAATAGAGTCATTATTAGTAGTAGTACTCACAATTTATCATGACTGCATTATAGAGTACAGTGTGATGAAGAACATTTATAAATATAATATAAAGTATTTTAGCATATTCTAGTTTCGCATATAGCTCTTTATATCTGTACATATATAATGTTATAATGTTAATGCATTTAAGTTGCAACTTTTAGAGATATTAGATAAGTTTTAGATTCGATTTTAGTCTTTTAGGTTTTATTTACAGTGTGCATTTTTTATATACATTCTGGTATTTGCTATTTTGTGAGTACAGTACACTTCAAAATGCTTTCATTTCAATGAATTTCAGCATATTGTTTTGCATCTGTATGTTCAGCATTTGTATTGCACACACTTCAGCTCTGAATATAAGCTCAGTACTGCATCAGTGAAATATTGCCTGTGTTTCCTGATGATATATGTCCATGTTGTCCCTCAGGAGTCTGGCTTGAGCCTGCTGATGGTCGCGGTGCGAGAGAGCCGTCTGTCTGTCCTTGACAGGCTGCTGGAACTGGGGGTCAATCCAAGTGACAAAACAAAGGTAGGAGTTTCCCACCGTCTGGAATTGTGTCTTAAATAACTCCACTCCTCTGTGAGAACACCAGCACCCGCCACTTAACGCAGATGTTGTTCATTAGTAGCACAATTAAACTTTTAATGGAAACGGTTCAATGGTTTAGAAGCTTATTATCGAACAAGCGTTACTAGAAGGTTGATATTCTGGCCTGTCTGTAGATATGGCTCAAGTATCTCTTGTATTAAATGTTTTGGGGTTTGCTCAAATCAC
>VTFQ01000009.1:4224198-4314198 GCA_036281575.1 Ancherythroculter nigrocauda
ATCTGTGTCTGTCTTTCAGTGTTTTTAAGCCCAAACTTCTCCTGCCACAGTTCGGTTGGCATGGAAACCCTGTTGGAATTTTAGTGGTGGTTTCATCCAGATTCCATTTCATTACTTGATACAATGTTTTTAACTAATGACGGTCATATAGAAAAGTGCTAAGAGGGTTGAGTTTCAATTGATTTCTTTGTGGTTCACCACACTATAAAGTTACAGCAGCATGAGCATGTTCCCTACTGTAAACGGCTGAAATTGCAGTCCTGCTTTACATGCAGTTCTCTTTTGCCAGGGTAGCATAGACATTTCCAATACCAAAAATGACATACAATAAATCTAAATTCACCAGCCGTCTGCTTTAGAGAAACAACATTCATCTTGAACTGTGGTAATGTGGGTGCAAACTATGTGTCCAGTTTGCTTTGAGTTGTAGACTGGTATTTATATGAAGGGACGACAGCTAGCATCCTTTTCTTCATTTGCTTGAAAGCTTACGAGATGATTGGTCATTCAGTATCTCTTGGCGATTCTGCTGGAATGTCCGTCCAGCTGTGCGTGTGTGTGTGTGTGTGTGTGTTTGTGTGTAAAGGCGATTCACTGAACTATTAGAGTGAATTTGTGTCAGTGACTTAAAGCTGTCCTTGGATAACCTCTGCCAGCATTATAACCTTCCTCAAAGACTTCAAAAACTCATAGTGAAGACAATAAGGTCAAGATAAACACTGGAACCAGCTAACAGAGAACGTTTGGCAAGGTTATGATCAAACATTATTCCAGTAATAGAACGTTCATTCAGAGTTTGTCTAACATTTTTTAAATGTTACAGCTCATTTCAGAATGTTCAGGGAACATTCAAAGGTAACGTTCCAAGAATGTTTAAAAAATTATAAAATTGAATATTCCAGAAAAAGGTTTTTAAAACATTTAAAAATTTTAATTTTAATTTTTTAATTTTAAAACTGGAACATTCAGAGAATATTCAGAAATATCATTTTCAACTACTAAATGGGAATGTTAGAAAAATGTTTTTAGATCATATTTTGTTAGATGGATAGGTTTACAACAATTTTACAACATTTCAGAGATGATCACTAGAATGTTTCTCACACAAATGAACAAGTTTCTCCTTATTTTATCAGTGTTATGACAGTATATTATAACTCATGAACCCCAAAACTACTTTAGGCCATAGTTCAACATTTCAGATTAAAATATATATTATTCCTTAGAAAAACAGAGGCATATGTCTCTGAATACCACTAGTGACCAATCACAATTATGTGTTTAATAGCAGTTGTTGTAGTAATTAGCAAGTTTGTGTGTTGTTTTTGTTGATCAGGACGGCAGATCAGCGTTACACGTCGCCGCAGCCCACTCCAAAGACGAGATCGTCAAACTACTGGCAAGAAAAACTGATCCCAATTTACCAGCAGGGGTAAGATGTTCAATTTACCCATCTTCACGTGATCGCATTGAGCCAATGCTGACATATCTGTGTTCTGTGTGGAGAAAAACGAACAAATTCATACAAATGTTAGTAATAGTTTAATCTTTGCATTTAAATGCATTAATCACTCAAAAATTTATTTATTTTTTCCAGTACAAATATCTTAAAGGGGACCTATTTTGCAAAATTCAAATTGTTTTGGCTGTGTGTGAACACAACCACCCTATAATGATAAAAATCCACCCACTCCTTTTTTTAAATATCCATAAATCATAAGCAGTGTGTCAGAACAAGGTGATTTTCTAGAGTGAAAACGGATGCTTCATCTTTTGTGTGATATACAATAAACTTCATAAAACTCATCAGTAAAGTTTTGGCCATCATTCAGACGGGGTCCACTATAACAGGCTTGTACTAATAGTGGATAAAAACAAGATGACAACATAAGTTAAAATGACATTAAACTAAACTATACCTGTTCTCCATGCAGCACATATTCTCTGGCTCTGTAGGCATCATTGTCCGACTCCGGTTCAAACTGAACATCTCCCACTGCTCCCGCCTCAGTTCATTTGCATTTAAAGGGGCACACGCAAAATTGGTGGATTTTTGCTCACACCCAAAAAGTGAATTTTACTATGATATAAAAAAATGATCTGTGGGGTATTTTGAGCTAAAGCTTCACATACACACTCTGGGGACATCAGAGACTTATATTGTAATCATCTTGTAAAAAGGGGCATAATAGGTCCCTTTTAAATCAAGATACATTTAAGATATTAAGTCTTGTTTTCTGAAAAATGTTTTTATGCTCAAAGCAAGAAAAAATGTCTGTCAGTGGGGTCAGAAAATCAACTTAATTCAAAGGGAAAATAAGATGTTTTTCTTGTTTCAAGCACAAACTCACTTCATTTTTTTTATCAATTTTTCAGAAAACAAGTCTTAAAATCTTGTTATTTTCCTTGTAAAGTAAATGTTATCTTGATTTATGAATTGTTAGGTATTTATACTGGAAAACAAGACAAAAATATTATAAAAAAACTATTTGCAGTAAACTTTTAAACCTCTGTACTGAGTTATACATGGCCATCCTTTACACATTTCTTACTGTTGCACTTTTAATAATGTAAATGGCATAGTAATACAGTCTTTTAATGTGATTATTTGCTGACCTCTGAATACATGATCGTGACTAACAACACATCTCAGAAAATGTTTCCTGTTTGTACAGGAAACTCCTCAAACCATGCTTCTGATTATGTTTACAGTCTCCACTTGAGTGTTTATCTTACAGTGCAGCAGTTTTTAAAGGGTTCTGTAACACTTTACAAAGAGGCTTCATTTTTTTTAAACATTAATTTCAACATTTACTAATAAATTATTAAAATTAAAAGTTATCTGTATCTGTTAACATTATTTCATGGACTTGAGCTAACATGAATTATCAATGAATAGTTAACAAACAATAAGTACTGTAACAAGTATATGGCTCATTTTAGTTAATATTAACCAATTTGATCTTATTGTAAGGTGTAAGTTTTCCATTGATTTGTGAAATTTAGTCTTCTATAAAAGTTTTTTTCGCGAGAAACATCACAATGATATGTCAAGTTGTTTCCATAGCACTTAACGTTTTATTTTCAAACCCTCTAGAGATAAAAACAACAGTTAAAACATTTTGTGTATGAATCTCTTAAAAGTTGACATGCTACATTGTGTACTTAAAAGAATACCATGGTATTAACATGTCTAAAAAGCATGAGTTACGCAGTATTTTTATTGTATTTTATTCTCACACTGATCTCATTTAACTCTTGTTCACGTCCAGCCCAGTCATCAGTTGCCCCTGCATTACGCAGCATCTCGAGCGACCGGAGGACTCGGAGTCGTGCAAACGCTGCTCAAGTTCAGCAGCAAAGATGCTCGTCTGACGCCAGACAAGGTACAGACGCTGCTGTTTTTTTTCGTTGGCTCCTCCCCCTAGTGCGCAGAGCCATGTTTCATATTACAAAACCTTTCTTTGGTTTTAGAATCAAATCTTTTACTAAGCTTGACAAAACATGCATTGTTGGAAAGGTCTGAGACTGTTTTCCTGTCCATCCAGGATGGCTGCCTTCCACTGCTGCTGGCTGTCGAAGCCGGGAATATTGGGATTGTGCGGGAACTCCTCTCCGGCCAATCAGAGCCTCAGCTCAGAGCTGTGAAGACAGTAAGCACCACATGACTTTCCAAACCTGAGGATCACATTCATACGATCATTATTTGAATGGTTTATAAAGTGGAGTTAAGTTACAATAATGTAAAATGTCTTTTATTTCTAAACCATTTGTGGAGCTGACAATCATGTTTTCAATTATGGTTTAATGTAATTTAGTTTTCTTCAAATGAAAAGCTCTTGAAGGTAAACTTTTTACACTTTGCTCATATTTTTTCCACAGATCTATTAAGCTGTTTATAAATACATTAAAATGCAGTTCATACAGATAATGACAACAGGTCAAAATGTAAAAAAGAAACAAGTCTCATTGAAAAAGACAGAAATTCTCAATAAAACTTTCATTATTATTTATTTTATTAGTGTGGGGAATTTAGCATAAAAAATGCACTCTTAATGCTCCCAGGTTAAAAAAAGTACACTTCTATAATGAACTTAAAGTGCTCTATTTTCGTGCACTAATTTTGTACTTGTTATACTAAAAATTCTGAATGGTTAGTGGATAAATTGATGTAGTTGCTGTGGAGTTGATTCAACTCATCCACTAGCATGTGCCGTCATGTTCATCTCTTTTCGTTGAATTGACCCTCGTTTGTGAAGCAGTCCGGCGTAAAATTACGGCATGTCAACAACACTCTACTACAACAACTCTTCCTCTTCTCTAAAGCAGCCCAACATGGCCCTGGGTTTATGTAAATTTTAGTGTTTGTGATGTCAGAAGAAGCTTGTTGTAGTCCCTACCAGCCATTTGTTGTAGTCCTTAAACAGTTATTTTTGTAAAAGAAAATATCTCCCTTTGCATTGAACTTTGAGCGTTGTAACTTTGCAAATGTTGTTTCTGCTCAAACAGCAACATTACACACTAATTAAAGTTAAAGACTGCACTTCCAAAAAATTTTATGCAATATGACCCAATTTTGCATCTCATCATGAACTGTATGAATGTATCTGGTTTGTATTGTGATGGTTGAACTGTGTTTCCAGGCGAACGGAGACACAGCACTTCACATCTGCTGCAGACGGAAAGATGTAGAAATGGCCAAAGTCCTGGTGGAGTTTGGTGCGCATCCTGACTCTCAGAATGTAAGAAGGACACAGAAACTCACACATACCAACACAAAGAACAAGCAAAATGCATGCACAAGGCTTTTCTAGTGATTTGTCCTGTTCTTTGCGTTGTTGTCCTGTTGCATCAACCAACTTCTGTTGAGCTTTAATTGGTGTACAAATGACTTTACCAAACAAGATTAACATCAGGGAAAAACAGGAATCATGATACCCTAATGTAATTATCCTAATTCAAAAGATACTAGATAAAAAAGTTTGTCAAGACAAACTTTGATGTTGGCTTGAGAAAGCCTATCCTAATTCCAGTTAACTTTTGGAGAAGTCATTAGCTGAGGGATTCACATACTTTTGAATGGAAATGTATCATAATTTGTATTTAAGCAGATTGTTTGTCTATTGACGTGTCTTGAATCCAGGTAAATCCAAACATATTTTTTCCTGCAATTGTATTCCAGGTTTCTGTAAGGCAGTGCATGTACTCATCTGCATTTTCCACTACAGTTGTACAGCCAGGAACAGATTAGAAGAACAGATTTCATTTGAAAGACATAAGACAATGACAGAAATATGAATTGAGGTAATGGATAGAAGTGAGATAATGGATTTTGGAAGCATTTTGTGTAAGGAAAAAGCAGAGTTTGTGCCCAAGGGCCTTGTTGACATTATTGCCCCTATCAATTGATCACCAATTATATGCTTCCTTCCCCCGTCTGGAGTGGAAGACCATCAACAGTCTCAAAAACATCCGTGAGAATTATCCTGTAAGGATGATCAGAGACAAGATAGTGTGATTATTCAGATCAGTTCAGACACATCCTGTGCAGATGACCGATTTCTCTCCAGTGCTATTTTAATGTTACTTGCATACTATTATAGTTTTTATTCATATTTTGAATTTGCTATTATTTTTTACATGTTCAGTTTTATGCAGATGGAGCTGGGGAGGTGGAGGGGGTTCAGAGGAACTCTAATGATGTGATTGCTTGCAGATTGCATAGATAGGACCATCAGCCTGTGCCCTAGAGCCCAAAGTCATGAATATAAAAGGACCTGTTGACATATACATTCATATTTCTCTAGTTTTGGAGACAGTATGCTAACATTAGATGGCTGAGGTATGAAGATCTGGTTATTTCTCTTCAGACAATGTGAAAAAGGGTTACACACAAAAATCCTTCTTTGAAATGTCAGGAAAGAAGCCAGCCTTCACTGTCACTGAGCGTTAGCTTTAAAATCTGCTGGGACAGCTGGGATTGTTTCTGGAACAATCTTGAGTTTTCTGTGAGGTTTGGAAAGGAGTAAAGGTTGAGTTTGAAGGTTGTTTAGGGTTGAAGGGTGGATGGATGGAGAAAGATGTTTATCCTGTTAAAGGTCAGCGACGGATGAACTGACAGCAAATGTGAACTTGTAGAAGATTATGTGCATCGTACAGTAATATTCCTAAACTGAAGAAGCACTCTGATGGATTGTGTTTCATGTTTAAGTGCTTTCTGATCAGTTATTCATCATTCATTAGATGACTGTATTCATTAGAGAGCATCTGAGTGCTTCATCTTCGTTTGAAGCGCACACACTCACGTTATTTACAGCACTGAAACCAATAAAAGGGAATTGGGGTTTGCTAATACACAGAACATATGAGTCAGTGCTGTGCTGCTGTTTGAAATGCAAGCATTGTGTGAGTCGACATGCAGATTTCCATTTCTGTGAGATTTCTCCAACTGGAATCGACAGCATGGTGTAGAGCTAATTACCCAGCATGCCTTGTTTGTTTACAGAATGAGTGGCAGACTCCTCTGCACATCGCCGCTCTGGAAGGAGACGAGAACATGCTGAAGTTTTTATACCTCTGCAAGGCCAGTCCTAACATCTTAGACAAGGTGAGACAAAGAGAGGAAATATACAAGAGAAAAGATTATAATTAAATAATCAGTTTCAATATGTATCTTCAGAAGTAAACAGGAGCTCTCATATACTGTACACTGTAAAAAAACAAGTTTTTTGAAATTGTAAATAAAACAAAGATTATTGGAGTATATTTTACAAGAAAATACTATTTTCAGTCTTTTTAATTCACAATTTGATGTTTAAATTCAATTATTTTCTTGCCGTTTCTTTGAAACTATTTTCTCCATTTATCCATCCATTCCATCAGTCCAATCAATCCATCCATTCAATCTATCCACCCATCCATCCATTCATTTATTCTTCTGCCCATCCATTCCATCCATCCCATTTATCCATCTATCTGTCCATCCATCCAGTCAGTCTTTCCATCAGTCCGTTCATCCAATCCTTCCATCCCATCCTATTCAGTCCAATCCAATTCATCCATTACATCCAATCCAATCTAATCCATTCATCCTTTCCATCCAGTCCATCCATCCACCTATCCATTAATCTATTCTTCTGCCCATCCAATCCATCATCCATCCATCCATCCATCTATCCATTAATTTCTTCTTCTGCCCATCCATCCATTCCATCCATCCCATTTATCCATCTATCTGTCCATCCATCTGTTCATCCATCCATCCATTAAATTATTCTTCTGCCCATCCTTCCTTTCCATCCATCTATCTCTCTGTCCATCAAATCCATCAGTCCATTCGTTCATTCATCCATCCATTTATTTATTCTTCTGCCCATCCCATCCATCCATCCATCCATCCATCCATTTATTTATTTATTCTTCTGCTCATCCCACCATCCATCCATCCATTAATTTATTCTTCTGCCATCCATCCATCTATCCATTTATTTATTTATTTATCCTTCTGCTCATCCCACCATTCAGCCATTAATTTATTCTTCTGCCCATCCATCCATCTATTTATTTATTTATTTATTTATTTATTTATTTATTCTTCTGCTCATCCCACCATCCATCCATCCATCCATTCTAGAGGTGTGTTTTTGCAGAAGAGGCTGTGGTAGATTTGTTCACTTCTTTTCTTCTCTTCTGTCTCAGATGGACAGATCTCCTCTACACATCGCTGCAGAGCAGGGACACACCAATGTCGTCGAGATTCTCACCGAGAAATTCAAGTCATGTGTGTTAGCAAGAACGAAGGTGACCCGCTTTCAAACCATGTGTTATTGCTTACACGTGCTAAATGCATAAAAAAATGTAAAGTTGAGAATAAACAGACACAAATGAGTCAAAAGTTGTCCAACAGTAAGAGTATGAATGAATGGGATCTGTTTCTGAGGAGAAACATCTAAAGCAGGAGATTTTTTTAGCAGAAATTTCTGTTTGTTTTCAAACATAATCCTATAATTAATGTAATTGCTGTCTAGAAAACAACAACTGAGAAATGAAGAGATCTCATATGTGATTGTTTCTCTCCTATGGTCTTGTGATATTTCCAATGTGATGTTTCTAATGAATGTTGATCCCGTTCAGGACGGGAGCACACTTTTGCATATCGCGTCCCAATGCGGTCACCCTGCGACTGCTCTCCTGCTCCTGAGGAAAGGTGTCCCGTTGTACATGCCAAACAAGGTACTGAACACGGAGAAATTAGTTTAGATTAGTTTAATCACAATAAGATTAATTATCACAAGTGTGAAGGTCTAAAGATCAAATCTTGTTTTATATTATAACTACTGTTTAGATCCTGTTTTCTGAATTGTTTGTGACTAAACATATGTAAAAAATGTGTTATTGTGTATATTTGTATGTTGCGTAATTTTGGGCAGTCAGGGGCGGTTTGTCTTCACGCCGCGGCTAAGAGAGGCCACGCAGCTGTGGTGAAGGCTCTGCTCCAGAAGGGGGCGAATGTGGACGCCACTGCTAAAGACGGACAGACAGCTCTTCACATCGCGGTGGAGAACTGCAAGCCGCAGGTGGTGCAGATGTTACTGGGTTTCGGGGCACATGTGCAGCTCAAAGGAGGAAAGGTAACAAAAACACCTGTATGGATCTGTTTAGATGATTTATCATGAAGAAATCTACATCAGAGTTCAGTGAGATGATATTATTTAAAAGGATCATCTCAGCTAATTTTAAAGAGATAGAGGTAAGAAATAGAGTTAGAGTTAATGCATTAACTAAAATTAACTAACAATAAATAATACATTTGTTACAGTATTTATTTGGATTTACAGCGAACGAAAGCAAACGTCTCGGTTACATAGGTAACCCTCGTTCCCTGAAGGAGGGAACGGAGACGTACGTCGGACAGACCGACGAATAGGAATCTTGCTAGAGAGGCCAATCTACTTCGAGTGTAACTAAACAAGCCAATGCACATTGGCATGCAATCATATGCATCAGCTGCTTGCCTCGCAGCGCGGGTATATAATGAGCAGCAGGTGCGTTGCATCTTCAGGTTTTTGCTGAGGAGCCGAACCCAGCAGGCGGCAGCATCAGCAGGACAACGCCTGTGGCAACGGGACGTACGTCTCCGTTCCCTCCTTCAGGGAATGAGGGTTACCTATGTAACCGAGACGTTCCCATTCAGTCGGTCACGTTCGACGTACGTCGGACAGACCGACGAATAGGAATCCCTACCAAAGCGCCACAGGAGCTGCCCTCTTCCAGCGCTCTGTTGTGAGCCACCTGAACCCCCTTGTCTAAGGACGGTGGGACCGAGCTCACACAGAGAGGGTCGATCACTGTTGTTCCCAAAACTCACTCAGTGAGACAATTGGATAACGCTGGGAAAGCGTAGCCTTACATCAGATAAGGAACGCTGCGGAAGCCATATCCTTCCCCGAAGGAGTTATATGGATAAGTACATATGGACTAACCTTGTAGGTTGTACAACATATGGAAGAACTGGGGTGACTCCACTCGGTGAGAGATGGGTTCTCCCAGAGGGAAAGACACAGGCTTCGTTTAGGAGCAGCCGTGGAAAAACCCATATGGGATCCCCGTAGGGTCACACATATGGAACCCAGCCTAAATCCGGTTCTCAAGGATACAACGGAGTATAGGCCTGGCGCCAGACGCTCCGCCACGTCGGCTGCCGAGGGGTAACCGGAGGACTCAACAGGGTCTGCCCGTAGGGACTCTCTGGAGAATAGAACGCGCATGTAGCGCAGCAAGCTGACACTAAGCCGGGGCCTCTCCGTGCCTCTGACCTGAGGCGAGAACACGGGAGGAGACCGGCTCGACACGAAGGCTATAGTATCTAGCGAACATGTTAGGTGTTGCCCAGCCCGCAGCTCTACAAATGTCTGTTAGCGAGGCGCCACGAGCCAGCGCCCAGGAGGATGCTACACCTCTCGTGGAGTGAGCATGCAACCTGAGCGGGCAGGGCACGCCCTGAGCTTGATAAGCCAGGGCGATGGCATCCACTATCCAGTGGGCCATCCTCTGCTTGGAGACAGCCTTTCCCTTCTGCTGGCCTCCGTAACAGACAAAGAGCTGGTCTGAGGTCCTGAAGCTTCGAGTTCTGTCTATGTACAGTCGCAAGGCACGAACTGGACAGAGCAAAGCCAGGGCTGGGTCTGCCTCCTCCGAGGGCAGCGCTTGCAGGCTCACCACCTGATCCCTGAAGGGAGTGGTAGGAACCTTGGGCACATAGCCAGGCCGGGGTCTCAGTACCACGTGGCTGTCACCCGGCCCGAACTCTAGGCACGATTCGTCGACCGAAAATGACTGCAGGTCCCCTACCCTCTTGATGGAGGCCAATGCCACCAGCAGCAAAGTCTTCATAGACAGAATCTTTAAGTCTGCTGACAGCAAAGGCTCAAAGGGAGCAATCTGAAGTGCTCTCAGCACCAGAGTGAGGTCCCAAGAGGGTATGGAGGGGGGACGAGGAGGATTTAACCGTCTCGCCCCCCCTAAGGAACCTGATGACCAGGACGTGCTGACCAACAGATTTGCCATCTATGTGGTCGTGGTAAGCGGAGATAGCAGCAGTATGGACTTTGAGGGTGGAGGGGGACAGCCTACGCTCCAACCCTTGCTGCAAGAAGGAAAGCACGACTCCGATCGAGCATCTTCGGGGGTCTTCTCGGCGAGAAGAGCACCACTCGACAAACAGGTTCCACTTCGAGGCGTAAGCACGTCTCGTAGACAGTGCACGTGCCGAAGTGATGGTGTTAAGTACCTCAGGGGGTAAGTCACCTAGAACCTCCGCGTCCCGTCCAGGGACCAGACATGGAGTTTCCAGAGGTCTGGACGCGGGTGCCAAAGAGTGCCCCGTCTCTGAGAAAGGAGGTCTTTCCTCAAAGGGATGGGCCAGGGAGGGGCTGTCGCGAGGAGTGAGAGTTCTGGGAACCAGGTCCGGTTGGGCCAGTAAGGTGCAACTAACAAGACCTGCTCCTCGTCCTCCCTGACTTTGCACAGGGTCTGTGCAAGTAGGCTCACTGGGGGAAACGCATATTTGCGCAAGCCCCGGGGCCAGCTGTGAGCCAGTGCATCTGTCCCGAGTGTCCCCTCGGACAGAGTAAAACAACTGGCAGTGGGAGGTTTCTGGTGAGGCAAACAGGTCTACCTGAGCCTCTCCGAATTCTCTCCAGAGCAGCTGAACCACCTGGGGGTGGAGTCACCACTCTCCTGGCAGCGCAGCTCGTGATAGCTCGTCGGCCAAACGGTTGAGCACACCGGGAACATGAATGGCGCGAAGCAACCTCAGATGCTTCCGACTCCACAGGAGGAGATGGCGGGCGAGTTGCGACATGCGACGGGAGCGTAGACCACCTTGACGGTTGATGTACGCAACGGTCGCAGTGTTGTCCGTACGGACCAGTACATGCTTGCCCCGAAGCAGGCCTTTGAGGCGGCTCAGAGCAAGGCGTACTGCCAGCAACTCGAGGCAATTGATGTGCCAATGCAGATGGGGTCCCGTCCAAACCCCTGAGACTGCATGCCCATTGTACGTGGCACCCCAGCCGGTGGCAGAAGCATCTGTGAAAACCACAGCATGCCGGGACACTTGCTCTAGGGGCACTCCAGCCCGGAGAAACAAAGGGTCCGACCACGGACTGAAGGTTCGGCGGCACTCCTGAGTGATTGGCACCCGGAACGTGCTGCGTTGCCACGCCCATCTCGGGACTCGGCCGTGAAGCCAGTGCTGAAGCGGTCTCATATGAAGCAGACCGAGCGGTGTTACAGCCGCTGCAGCCGCCATATGCCCCAGGAGCCTCTGAAAGAACTTCAGTGGGACCGCTGTCCTGCCGTTGAACATATTCAGGCAGTTCAACACCGACCGAGCACGTTCCTCTGTGAGGCGTGCTATCTGTTCGACCGAATCCAACTCCATACCGAGAAAAGAGATCCTCTGCACTGGGGCGAGTTTGCTCTTTTCCCAGTTGACCCGAAGCCCCAACTGGCTGAGGTGACTGAGCACCAAGTCCCTGTGTTCGCACAACTGATCCCGAGACTGTGCTAGAATGAGCCAGTCGTCTAGATAGTTGAGAATGCGAACACCCTGTTCTCTCATGGGAACAAGGGCTCCCTCCATGACTTTCGTGAAGACGCGGCGAGACAGGGCCAGCCCGAAGGGTAGGACTCTGTACTGATATGCTCGACCTTCGAACGCGAATCTCAGGAATGGCCTGTGTAGTGATTTTTACTTTGTCCATCCAAGGACGCGAAGTAAAATAGGGATTGGTACTCACGTCACCGCTGACGTTGTGATTTTGGATCACACGTCTCTTAAGGTGTGGTTATGAGTACATCAGATAACCACTTTCCCCCCCTTTCCCTAGTTCAGGGCACCAGTCAGGGTCTTTCACTCTCTACAGGGGCTTTCATTCATTTAGAATTAATGTAAAGTGGTTAGCTGATTTATCTGAAAGATTGGTGAAATTGCTAACTTGTAGAGCCTTTTCTGTATTATCAGCACAAGGAAGACACAAGTGTAATAAAATAAATTTTATTAACAAAAAGATAAACAAGAATAACTAACACAACTACTAAATGAATACCATGAATGATAAAGGAATAAAGTGCATAAGATACATAGAATACAAGTGATTAAGTTGAGTGTGGCTATGGAAGAGTTACGTTATCTTAGGGAAAGATAAACTGTTTCTCTGAAAATAATAAGGTGGAGAACCTTATTATGCAACAAACAAATAAACGAGAGATTATTTGTTATTGACTAACATCAGCTATATTGAATCTAATAGGAATTAGGAAACTATATACTGATAATATACAACAATGCCAAGGTCTCTGGAAAGAGGTTTGGTTAAGTGATATTTACGTTCCACTTGGTCGAGTCCGATGACGGTGACGTCTTCCACTGGTTGTGCTGGGTGACAGTGCAGTGGGGAGAGGAGCCAGAATCTGTTTCAACAGTCTTGAACACGAAGCTCTGTGGGATGCTGATCTCCTAGAGCACCAAAGGGTCCTAAAATCTGGAACACGCAGATGAGGCCCTGGTGTAGGTGCAGAAGGTCCTTAACAATCTGGAACACGCAGACAAAGGTACCTTGGATTGAAGGTTTGCTCTCCTGAGCTTAACCTTGTTGCAGATGTCGTCAATGTCTTGCTGGACGGAAACTCTGAACGTAGTGTTTGTTGATGTCTCTTTCATCACAAGCTGGAGGCTTAGAACGTGGTCATCTCTGTTGCTGCCTCACAAGCTGTAGACTCAGATCATGGGATCATGTTGTCTCTCTGGATGGACCAGAGGCTCAGAACGGTATATCTGTTATGTCTTCTCCCTTTGCAGGGCAGACTCAGAACGATGTATCTGTTGTGTCTCAGCTTCGCAAGCCGGGACTCAGAACGGTCTATCTGTTAATGTCTATCCCCTTTGACGGACAGACTCAGAACGCTATATCTGTTACGTCTTCCCCCTTTCAAGGGCAGACTCAGAACAAGGAGTGTCGGTAGAAAGGGTACCTTTATCCCTTTCCGATGAGGAGGAGATTGCATTTTGGCGCTTCTCCATTTGAGTGCTGTGATTGGCTGCTGGCATCAGAGGGGACACACACAGTGTGGCCCACCCTTCTCTCCCCTGTGGAACTCATTTGCATAAAGCACAAAGTTGGAAGTCTTTACAGTGTCTTTAAAGTTTACCAATGCATTTCTCACTTTCCAAACCACCACCAGAATACCTTTGGCAATATTCTAAACAAATAGAGACTAAACATGATGGAAAAAGATTGAAATGTCATTCAATTGTACATTAACAGCTGTATTTGTATCAGATGTTGCACTACAAATGGCTGTCACTGAGAATACTTATTTCGGTGAATAAGTATCAAATGGATGTGTAGTTTGCATCAGTTCTAAGGTTTTCAAACATAGTTTTGAATGGATTCGGATGGATCTTTGTGATCTCTCTTTGTTTCACCCATTTCTGCTAAGGTCCCAAGGAATTTTTATGGCAGTCTCTGGCCAACTTTAGGAAATAATGTCTAGATGGGTGAAGGGCAGTAACTGCCTGTGGACCAATGAGAAGCCTTGTCCTTCCCAGGCTTGGTACAAGAGGTCTTCTTCTTACCCTCTAAGAGAGGTCTGGATGTTGTCCTTCCATCTTTATCTGATGCCGTAGGACAGTTTGTTTGTGTTAGTCCACCGAGATCCAATCAAAATGTAGCAAACCTTTGTCCACTGTTACGGACAGAGAGAGGCCCGGCCATAAACTGGGCCCTAGAATGTGTTGTTCACTACACCTGTGTCGCGGAAGAATCGAAACATGGAAGTACACGTCCTTCAGGTCGATCGCTGCAAACCAATCTCGGGGACGGATGCACTCGAAAATGCGTTTCTGCGTGAGCATTTTGAACGGTAGCTTGTGGAGGCTCCGATTCAAAACTTGCAGGTCCAAGATCGATCGTAACCCACCGCCTTTCTTGGGTACAATGAAGTAGGGGCTGTAGAACCCCGACCTCAAATCGGCTGGAGGGACCGGCTCTATCGCGTCCTTCGCCAGTAGGACTGCGATCTCCGCACGCAGAACAGGGGCATCGGCATCTTTCACTGTAGTGAAGAGGATGCCCCTGAACTTGGGGGGGCGCCGGGCGAACTGAATCGCATAGCCGAGCCTGATGGTCCGAAGGAGCCAGCGAGACGGACTGGGGAGCGCTAGCCAGGCTCCCAGAGACCGCGCAAGCGGCACCAAGGGGACCACCGGCGTACCCGCCGCGGGGCAGCGAGGTGGAACGCAGCGACGCGGCCCGGGAGGCTCTCTGTGTGAGGCGGCCCGAAGCGGGGTCACAGTGTGCTGTACAACACTTACCTTCTTCCACGGGTGGACAGAAGAGGTGGATGAGAGTGGTGAGGTTCTAGCCTTCCCACTGCTCTCCGAGCCCTCTTCGGACCCGGAGATAGAGGAAACTGCTCTTTTATTGAAAATTTGGGTACCGCTGGCCGTTGAGCCAGCGGCGGAACAAAAAAGGGGAACAAAGGATTCTCCACCCGGCCCTCCTCCGGGGGAAGGAGCGGTGCGGTCACCACCTCCTGAAGAGCAGTCCCATCCATCTCCGGGTCGCCCGTCCTAGGGCCGCTTGGACTTGGCCTTGCCACCCTTCTTCTTAGGGGGTGGCTGGACGGGCTGGGCACCCCGCCCGCGACCGGCTCCACGACACCGCTTGGATGGAGGCTGCTGCTGCTGGGGCGTGGGAGCGGGGGCGGCTGCAGGGGGGCGCCCTCAGCGACAGGCAGTCTGAGGTGCCGCCGGCGGTGGAGGTGCAGCAGCTGACCGCCTCGGCAGGATGTGACTGATGGCCTCAGACTGCTTTTGTACAGCCGAGAACTGTTGGGCAAAGTTCTCGACCGCGTCGCCGAAAAGGCCGGTCTGGGACACGGGGGAATTAAGAAACCTGACCTTGTCGGTATCCCTCATGTCCGCGAGACATAGCCAGAGCCAGAGATGGCGTTCCTGGACCACCATGGTGGACATCGCACGACCCACTGACCACGCCGTAACCTTCGTCGCTCGAAGCGCGAGGTCCGACGCGGCACAAAGTTCTTGCAGAACTTGCGGATCATGACCACCCTCGTGCAGGTCCTTCAGTGCCTTGGCCTGATGGACCTGCAACAACGCCATAGCGTGTAAGGCGGAAGCGGCTTCCCCACAGGCCTGATAAGCCTTGCCGGTAAGATCCGACGAGTACTTACAGGCCCGGGAAGGGAGAGACGGCTCCCCCCGCCAGGTGGAGTTAGGGCACAGTTGCATAGCAACGGCCCGTTCCACAGGGGGTATGCGCGTATAACCCTTAGCCGCTCCACCATCAAGGGTGGTGAGGGAGGAGGACCCACCGACCCACCGCTTCGGGCAGTAAAAGGTGCCGTCCACGTGCCAGTGAGCTCTTCATGCACCTCCGGGAAGAAAGGCACTGGGGTGGGGGGCTGAGAACCAGCCCTTGCCACCCCGAGATACCAATCATCCAACCTCGAGGGCTCGGGACACGGTGGAGGATTCCACACGAGCCCGACCCTGTTGGCGGCCCGGGAAAGCATAGCCATCATTTCCGGGTCCGAATCGGGCACAGTAGTCACTCCCGAAGGAGGCAACTGCGCCGAATCCTCATCCCCAGAAGCGTCAGGCTCACCCTCCGATGCAGCGATCGACATTCGGTCGTCTTGGGGAGCTCCGAAGGATACGGATGGTACACACCTCTGGGGTGGTCCACCGCGTTCCCCCGGCAGCTCTACTGGCTGCGGAGCGCCAGAGGGGTGAGGGTTCCTAGGGGGTTGGTTCCCCGAAGGAAACGCGCTCACCGTGATCCTCAAGTCACCGGCCCCGCCGCCCGAAGCAACCAGCTGAGGAGGATTGGAACGAGGCATCGGGACCGGGACTCCACCCCTTTGCAGGAAGTGGAGTCTCGACCGCAACTCTGCGACGATCATCTTCCCACAATGGGTACATGACTCGTCCACAAACGCCGCCTCAGTGTGCCTTAAGCCCAAGCACCATTACAGCGTTGGTGACCATCCCGAGGCGCCAGGTAACGACCGCATCCAGAAACACACAAGTAGAACGACATCTTTAAAAAGACGCGAACTACTCGTGTAAGCTCTTTCAAGGACTGACTCTTTTAGGTGCTGAAGCACGCAGGGGAAAAGCCGCTGCAGCACAGACAGGGAAATGTGCAGCCTGTCGTGTGCACTCTCCTTGAAGGCGCTCTCTTACCAGCTGTAATAACAGCTTTTTAGCGCTCTAGGCGCACCGTTTCACCAGCCGTGAGAACGGCCTTCACGCTGAATACAGCTTTTTGCTCAAATAAAAAGGCAAAGGAAAAAAACAAAAACAAAGGAGAAATCGGCCCCGCTGCTACGCTTTCCGCCTGCATCGCAACCAAGAGACGTCTCGAAGAGCTGACTCGTATCACACTCGTGCTTTCAGTAGCTTTCTTCAGTGTTGCAGAAGTTTGGCTCCGAAGCGAAAAGCTGAAGATGCAACGCACCTGCTGCTCATTATATACCCGCGCTGCGAGGCAAGCAGCTGATGCATATGATTGCATGCCAATGTGCATTGGCTCGTTTAGTTACACTCGAAGTAGATTGGCCTCTCTAGTGAGATTCCTATTCGTCGGTCTGTCCGACGTACGTCGAACGTGACCGACTGAATGGGAACTCTTGGTTCATGTGTGTGTCTTCCTTCACCCCTCTGTACAGGCACAGGAAACCCCTCTGCACATCGCAGCGAGAGTGAAGGATGGTGTTAGGGTGGCTGAGATGCTTCTGAAGAGCGGCGCGGATGTGAACGCAGAGCAGGAGGTCGCTCAGAAGGGGGCATCACTGGGTCACACAGTTATACTCGACACTGGATATACTGAAACATGGCACTGAAACTGTTTTCCTCTCTAATCAGAACGGAGAAACCGCTATGCATGTAGCCGCGCGTCACGGCGCTCTGCAGATGATACAAGCTCTGATCCAGGAGGGCGGGGACGTCACCTGGAAATCAAAGGTACCAAACATCACCTTCCTGGAGAGACACTGTATCTTAAGGTAGCAAAAATTAAACAATAAAATAATTTATATATATATATATTAAAAAAGTACAACATTAGTTTATGATGGCTAATGTTAATACAAACAACCTCATTAGTATTATATCATTATAAATATATATATATATATATATATATATATATATATATATATAAATAATAACAAATTGGTATCAATTTATAAAGAGGTTGTATACAATATCGCCAAACTGTCAAATAATTCAAAGTAATTTTGAGTAAATATATAATAAAAAATTGTAGTTAAAAAAATTATATTAATTTAATATAATTTAATTTGTCGTTAAAAAGTGTGTGTGTGTGTGGGGGGGGGGGGGGTAAATTTAATTTCTAAAACACAAAATGGATATTAAAGGTATATATACATATATTCAGTGCTTACCTTTTAATATCTTATATTAATATTTTTTATAAAAATATATTTTAATATATTTCATAAAATATAAGATAAAGACATAATAGGATTTAATATATATATAATTTTTATTTATTTATTTCAGTTTCACCCATTTTGTCTTCTTCCCATGTAGGAGTTTTGATTTTATTTGAAGTCATTATGTCTATCTGTCTGTCTATGTATTGTTTCATATCTATTTTCTTTTTATTCAGGTTGATGAAAACTCTCTCCATGTTGCGGTGCGTCACTGTCACGCTCATGTAGTGAAGGAGATTTTAAACTCTCTGACCAATGAGAGAAGCCGTGAGGAGGCGGAGCTCTGCGTCCGTGAAGGGAACCAGGTCAGATTCAAAGATACATGGAATGATAATGACGTAATAAACTACAAATGCACCTGAGACAAATGAAACCCAGCATGCTTTGCTTGTGTGTGGTGGTGGTTTGGCGCCCCCTGCAGAACGGCGAGACGCCACTGCACCTGGCAGCTGAGCTCAGGAGGGACACAGTGCATAAGACGGACGAGGACATCTGCATCATTAAGATCCTAATGGAGCATCATGCTGACATTACTGCCGTCACCCGACAGGTGTGTGTCGTCCAGTCACACGATGCATGTTTGAGAACACACACACTGATCAGTATGAAGTAAGTTAGTATTCTGAACTTTTCTCAGAGTGGAGAGACGCCTCTTCATTACAACGCCAGGGTGGGAAATACTGCCGTTCTTCAGGAGATGCTCAGTAACGTCCCCACCAACCAGCTCCAGACTGCCATCAACAAACACGCCAAGGTACGAATAAATACAGAACACGAGATGTGCTTCACATCTCAGAAAGATCTCAGAGTGAGCTGACACATTATTAAAGGGATAGTTCACCCAAAACTATTCTCTCATCATTTACTCACCCTCAAGTTGTTCCAAACCAGTATGCATTTCTTTCTTCTGCTGAACACAAAAAAAGATATTTTGAAGAATATTGGTAACCAAACAGTTGGACTTCTCAAATACCCATTGACTATATATATATATATATATATATATATATATATACAGTACAGTCCAAAAGTTTGGAACCACTAAGATTTTTAATGTTTTTAAAAGAAGTTTCCTCTGCTCACCAAGGCTACATTTATTTAATTAAAAATACAGTAAAAACAGTAATATTGTGAAATATTATTACAATTTAAAATAACTGTTTTCTATTTGAATATATTTCACAAAGTAATTTATTCCTGTGATGCAAAGCTGAATTTTCAGCATCATTACTCCAGTCTTCAGTGTCACATGATCCTTCAGAAATCATTCTAATATGCTGATCTGCTGCTCAAGAAACATTTAATGTGTACAATTGTACAAAATATTTGTGTACAATATTTTTTTTCAGGATTATTTGATGAATAGAAAGTTCAAAAGAACAGTGTTTATCTGAAATCTAATCTTTTGTAACATTATAAATGTCTTTACTGCCACTTTTGATTGATTTAATGCATCCTTGCTGAATAAAAGTATTCATTTCTTTAATTTCTTTTCAAAAAAATAAAAATAAAAATTCTTACTGACCCCAAACTTTTGAACGGTAGTGTATAATGCTACAGAAGCTTTGTATTTCAGATAAATGCTGTTCTTTTGAACTTTCTATTCATCAAGGAATCCTGAAAAAAAAAGTACACAACTGTTTTCAACATTGAAAATAATCATAAATGTTTATTGAGCAGCAAATCAGCATATTAGAATGATTTCTGAAGGATCATGTGACACTGAAGACTGGAGTTACGATGCTGAAAATTCAGCTTTGCATCACAGGAATAAATTACTTTGTCAAATATATTTAAATAGTACACAGTTATTTTAAATTGTAATAATATTTCACAATATTACTGTTTTTACTGTATTTTTAATTAAATAAATGTAGCCTTGGTGAGCAGACGAAACTTCTTTTAAAAACATTAAAAATCTAGCTATGGAAAAAATTAAGAGACCACTTAACATTGATTTCTGAACTTGGAGTGGTCTCTTAATTTTTTCCATAGCTGTATATATATATATATATATATATATATATATATATATACTATTACAATATTATAATATTTAATTATATTTTAATTTTTTGTAATTATTTATGTGCTTTTGTCACTTTTAAATTTGGCTTTTTATGTTTAATTTATTTTTAATTTTATTTATTTGTAAATTTTTTTTTTTTTAAAGTTGTGTCATTTAATTTAAATAATTTTTGTTTTAGTTTTCGTTCAGTTTTATTAATTTCCAGTTAATTCAAGTGCTTCTTCAAATTATTTCAGTTAGTTGGCAGCGTAACATGCCTAATTTTCATTTATTTAAAGTTTTTCATATAATAATTATATTTTATTTTGTATCATTTTAGCTTTATTTTAATCAACAAAAATGGTTTTAATAATAGTTTTAGTTAACAATAATAACCCTGTATGCAAACAGTTATTTTGCATGTTTTCTGTCAGTTTGGTACAGTAGCTCCACTGTAAAGTTGTAATTGAAGTTTGTGTATTGATTTGTTTTGTGCATATGTTGACATGTATCATTCAGAATGGCTGGTCGCCGCTGCTGTTGGCCGGAGAGCAGGGTCACACAGAGGTCGTGAGGGTCCTGCTGCAAAACAACGCCAGAGTGGACGTGTTTGATGAGGTCAGAGAGACCATTAATCACTCAACACCAGCTTATTACTGCCTCGACTGGATCAGTGTTACTTTAGTAGTGTTTAAATACTATTATAGAATGTATTAAGATTTTAGTTCATTTCAGACACTGTGAGAAAAGAGCTGATGCTGCAGTGTATATTATGAGAAAATTAAAGTGTTTTTTGAACTTGGATACATGTAAATGTATTGTAGGAGACAAAATTAGGAGCCTGAGCATAATACGGGCACTTTAAATTTTATTTTGAGACTTTAAGTTTTTTTATGGTTCTGAATGTTCTGTAGAACTTTATCAATCATGAATTGTGATTTATGTGAAATATCAACAGGAGGGGAAGGCCGCCATCCATCTGGCTGCAGAACAAGGCCATCAAGACATCGTGGATATCCTGCTGTCCCATAAGGCCTTTGTGAACACCAAGACTAAACTAGGCCTGACACCTCTGCACCTCAGCGCTCGGACCGGGTCGGCGCGGCTCGTCCGGTTACTGGTGGAGACCCATCAGGCCAGTGTTGATGCGCTCTCTCTGGTAAGAGCCGAGCTCTGATATAATTTGGTCTTAAAGCCAGAGAAATTCAACTGGACGTCTCTTTTCACAGAGAAAGCAGACGCCTCTTCATTTAGCAGCCATCAGCGGGCAGCTGGACGTCTGCAGCAGCCTATTAAACCTGAAAGCTGACATCACTGCCGCAGATATCGTGAGTGTCATGATTTCAGATAACATCACGCACAGTATCCACCCTCAAATCCCCCAATATTATGATCTGACCCTTTTTTTAATGCGTTTAACTTCAAAAATGGACTTGTCAGCAAAGTGAAACCAAGCTTAGATTGCTGTGTAAACATAGTGTAAGATATTTGATATACAGAATATTCTCAAAATAAGTCTTTATATGTTAGGGTCAGTTGGCTTCTCCTATTGCTCCAGTTCACAACTCTTTATAGGCTGACAGATGATTGATCGTTTAGTGCTGTGACAGCGGTTTGGTTGTGTTTCAGCACGGACAGACTCCTCTTCATCTGGCGGTGGAGAACGATCACTCTGAGGTGGTGAAGCTGTTTTTGAGACACAGGCCTGAATTAGCCACACTAGCCAACATGGAGGGCGCGACCTGCACACACATCGCTGCGGCTAAAGGCAGCGCGGCTGTCATCAGAGAACTGCTCACGTTTAATCAAGGAGGACCGCTCACACTCAACAACAAGGTCAGGAACTCAAGGGTTAAAGGGGACTGCCGGTTAGGAAATGACATCATTTTATGTTTTATTATTTTAGTATCTTTTAGATCATTTAACATTAATAAAAAAAAGTTTTGAAGTAGTTTTTATTTTTTATTTTTCATTTTCCAAATTATTTTAATTAATTATTTTTTTAATCTATACAGTGTTTATTATTTTTTATTTCAAAATTTTATTTTAGTACATCGTTTAACTAAATGAAAATGGGAAAAAGTCAGCAACTAGCTAAAATAAAATACGTTTAAAGGTATAAAAGGTTGTTTATATTTTATTTTAGTTAACATTTTATTTCAAGTAACGAAAATGTTTTTTATGGTTTTAGGTTTTTTTTTATGTCTGTATAGTGTTTATGAATTTTTATTTCAGTTTTAGTTATTTTAAACTAAATGAAAATAAGAAGTGTTTCCTTGGCAGCTAGCTGAAATAGAATACATTTAAGTTTTTTATATTTTATTTTATTTTATTTTATTTCAGTTAACATTTATTTTATTTCAAAAATATTTTTATGGTTTTATTTATTTTTAAATATGTCTAAATAGTGTATATATTTTATTTAAGTTTTAGTTTTAGTACATTAATTTAAACTAAATGAAAATTAAAATGTTGCCTTAGCAACTAGTTGAAATAAAATGTTTAGTTTTTTTTTTTTCCAGTTACCATTTATTTTATTTCAAATAATAAATATTTTTCATGGTTTCAAATATTTAAAAAAAAATATGTCTATATAGGGTTTATTTCAGTTTTAGTAATTTTATTACACCATATTAAACTTAAATGTAAATGAGGAATGTTACCTTGGCAACTAGCTGAAATAAAATTTCCAATTTTCAATTTTTTTATATATTTTATTTCAGTTAACCTTGATTTTATTTCATGCAACTAAAATAGTTTTTTATGGTTTTAGTTTTGGTTAACTATAGTTACCCTGTATATCTTATGCTCTTTCTGACTAAAGCGATCTCTCTCCAGGCTAACGGCTTGTGCCCGCTGCATCTGGCTGCCGCTGGTGGACACACGGAGGTGGTGAAAGTGCTTCTGGAGGCCGGAGCTTCAGTGAAAGAGGAGGATGTGGTAAGATTCACAGTTATAGACTCGTATGAGAAGTATAATAAAGAACATTGATAATTCCACTGACCTTTGACCCTTTTAGGAGGGCATGACAGCCATTCATTTGGCAGCCAAGAACGGACACACTCATATTCTGGAGGTGCTGAAAGGAAGCGTTTCACTGAAGATCCAAAGCTCCAAGGTGCTTCATATGAACACATGACCTCTGCTTATAAATGAAACTGTTTGAATGTGAGTGAACCATCTCTCTCTCTCTGTGTGTGTGTGTGTGTGTGTGTGTGTGTAGACAGGATTAACTGCTCTGCATGTGGCAGCCTGTTTCGGACAGGTGGACTTTATGAGAGAAATCCTGACTGAAGTTCCAGCCACAATACGCAGCGAATTCCCAAACAACAGCGGCAACAGCAGCGGCAAAGATGACATGAAGAGACAACAGCCGTTAGCTGAGGTGACACGACGCCACAATTTCACTCAATTCAATTAAATGCGTTTTATTTATTTAGCGCTTTTGACAATACATAATGTTTCACAAAAAATGCTTACACAGAGAGACACTGCAGAAAATGGCTATTAGAAAATAAAAAATAATTAATGTAGTGACAGTTATGCTTAAAAAAGTGGGAAAAATTGTTAAGAAATTATTTTTGTAATTTTTTTTAAACTTTTTTCTTTACTTTTTATAGAAGTTATCCCTCAATTGTTTGTTACACATATTACATATATATTTATATAACATACATTATTTTTTTACAGATATTTATCTAAATAAATACATATTTACACAGTCAAGTTTATTCTGATTAGGCTCTTAATTCAGAAAACAGTAAAATATTAAAAATAAATATTATTATACAAATTTAAACATTTATTTTCTTACATGTTATATTCTTTCATATTTTAATTCATAATATAAATATTTATAATATTTCAAATGCTAATTTAATTTTTTTTTTTCGACAATTGTAAATGCATTTGTTACATTAAACAGTCTGTGTAAATACACATTTTTGTGTTTATGAGCTACTTCAGCTGCTTTTGCTGTTTAAAGGAAGTACAAAATATTCAGTATATATATTCTCTCAAAACAAAACCCAATATCTTATGGTAATTTTCCTTCTCAAGCTTAGTTATCCTGTTTTAAGGACATTTGACTGTTTACTAACATTTGAAGTAATTAATGTACAATATTGTGTGTGTGTTCAGTCAGGTTACACTCCCCTGCACCTGGCCGCTCAGTCCGGTCATGAGAACGTGGTTCGGTTACTGCTGAATTCTCCTGGCGTTCAGGCTGATGCAGAAACAAACATTCAGGCAAGAGATCAGAAGCACGTCTGCGGTCTGAAGCGTGATGTTAGAGCGCAGTAGTGACTGACCGACCCTCATGTGTTTCAGGGCTCCAGTCCTCTCCACCTGGCGGCTCAGAGCGGACACACGGCTGTGGTTGGACTGCTGCTCAGCCGCTCTGCTTCTCTGCTGCACCTGACCGACAAACGGGGACGCACCTGTCTGCATCTGGCCGCCGCACACGGACACGTGGCCATGGTGAGAGTCCTGCTGGGACAGGGAGCGGAAATCAATCACACCGACACGGTGAGAAGAAAAACCTCAATCTCAGTTGTATCTCATAGACAGAGTAAGTGGTGAGTGAATGGATGCTTACTTACCGTAGTAGTCTAACATGTTAACTGTCACTTTAATCGATGGATTTAATGCATCCTTTTTGACTGTTAGAGTAATACTGATGTAACACTGAATCAGCTCTGGTCTGTCTTCAGAGTGGCTGGACGGCACTGCATTACGCCGCTCAGGCCGGCTGTCTGGAGGTTTTGTCTTTGCTGGTGGAGAGCGGAGCGTCAGCGTGTGCTGAGTGTTGTGCCGGATGGACTCCGCTGCAGTTGGCCGCTCAGGAGAACCACGAGGCTGCCGTCATCTTCCTGCTTAGAAGAGAGAAGGACACTCTCCGTCTGCTGGACGACAAGAAGGTGAGACTCATTCTGTGTCTGTGATTTATATGAACCTTAGATGAGAGTCACTGAGTGAAGTCAGGACAGTGTGAGTAAGTCATAAAGGATCATTAAAGGAGTTCTTGATTATGATTTCACTTTTTTAACTTCAGTTAGTGTGAAATTAGTGTGTACGACACTCAAAGTTCAATGCAAAGGGAGATATTTTCTTTTACAGAAATCTCTGGACTACAACAAACGGCTTGTAGGGATTACAACGAGCTTCTTCCAGGGTTGGTGACATCACTAACGCTAACATTTACATAAACCCCGCCCCCTAGAACACACAACAAAGGGGGCAGGGCCATGTTGGGCTGCTTTAGAGAAGAGGAAGAGTTGTTGTAGTAGAGTGTTGTTGACATGCAACGAAATTCAACGAAAAAAAGATGAACATGACGGCACATGGTAGTCGATGAGTTGAATCAACTCCACATCAACTACATAAATTTATCCACTAACCATTCAGAAACGTCCAGTTTCATTCTAAAAGTTGTAACTTCTTCCTGAGTCTCTCCATCAGTGTCGACTCCGGTTTGAACAATGTAAGGCTGAACACCGTTACTGACAATCCTCATTTTGGCTGCGTGAGATTCTCCAGCTTTGTTGTTGTTGAGCTGTTAAAGCTCCGCCCTCTTCTGGAAAGGGGGCGGGAGCAGCAGCTCATTTGCATTTAAAGGGACACACACAAAAACAGCGTGTTTTTGCTCACACCCAAATATGGTCAAATTTGACAAGCTATAATAAATGATCTGTGGGGGATTTTGAGCTGAAACTTCATAGACATTCTGAGGACACCAGAGACTTTTACATTTTATGAAAGAAGCATTATTGGTCACCTTTAATGAACATGAGCAGAAGAGGCTCAGAGGAAGATTTCTAGCTTTAAAAACTTGTTGAAACTTTTTCTGCTGCAAATAAACCAATTGAAGTTGCATCATTTAGCTTTTTTTTCCCCATGATATCAGAAGTGGATTATTTTGTTTTATGTTTTGTAGTTTGTGTTCAATCTGATGGTGTGCGGACGGATGAATGATAATCTGGCTCTGGAGGAGTTGGTCCTTCATTCTCCCGCTCCTCTGGATACGTCCGTCCGTCTCTCGCGAGCTCTGACTCTGGCCGCACTCAGAGAGAAGGAGCGTTCAGTGGACCTGCACGCAGCCGCTCGTCATTGTGAGGTCATGGCCTCTGATCTCCTGACCTTAGCCTCCTCAGCCGGGGGTCACAGCGCAGGTCCGATTCTCAGGGCTGTGGATCATCGGGGTGCCAGCGTGCTGGACTGCCTGATCGAGTGCCGGCAGAAAGCTGTGGTGTCCCATTCGGTGGTGCAGACGTACCTGACGGATGTGTGGTACGGAAGCCTGCAGTGGGACTCCTGGAAGATCCTGCTCTCACTGCCGCTCAGACACAGGTACTGTCTTTCTGAGGAAACTCTGCATTTACATTCACTTCACAGCTAATCTGTGTTGTTACTGATAACTAAAACTAAAAATCTGGGATTTGGGATTGGAACAACATGAGAGCGAATAATTGATGACAGAATTTTCATTTTTGGGTGAACTGTCTCTTTAATTTAAATAAAATAAACATTAATTGGAATAAAATAAAATGTATTTAAAAAAATCACATTTTCATTTAGTTTAAGTTGAAGTACTAAATTGACTAAAACTAAAACATTTTTAAAATGTTTAAAAAAATTTAAAAAAAAAAAAAGCTAATAATGACAAAAGCACACAAAAACTCTAACTGAAATGAAAATGGAAAATATAAAAAATCTTTTTTAATTTTAGTTTAAGTTTTAATAGTTTTAGTAGGGGTGTAACAATTGGTTCGATATATGACACTAATCTCACGATACGATACTTTGTGTGTCTCTGTTCTTGTATATATATGGTTTATGAGGACACAAATGTGTATAATAACATGGTTATTATAACGTAAACATGGACATTTCCTGTGTCCTCGTAAACCAAATGGCTTAAAAAACATACTAAACGGTATTTTTTTTAAATTCAAAAAATGCAGAAAATTTTCTGTGATGGGAAGGTTTAGGGGTAGTTTAAAGGGATAGAATATACAGTTTGTACAGGATAAAATCCATTACATCTATGGAGAGTTCCCGTAAACCACATATACATACATGTGTGTGTGCGTACAGGTTTGGCTATAATTGTGAGGGACAAATGTCCTCACTTATATAGTGAAATATTGTGAAAACCAACTACTGAAGACATTTTACTGGTCCTCACTAGTTAAAAAGGCTTATAAATCGGCCAAAACATGTTTTTAAATCTAGTGTTTGTACATGTTTCTGTGTAGAGTATGTTTAGGGGTAGGGCCCATAGAAAATATTATTAATCTGATATAAAATCAACAGAAGGTCTATGAGATGTCCTCACTAATATAGTGAAACAAACATGTGTATGTTTGTGTGTGTCCTGATTGAGAAATGTGTGTAATCATTTTCCACACAGCTTCAACACCATCCCAATCGTGAAGTTCATGAGCCACCTGGTGTCACACCTCTTCTTGTTGGCCCTGTTCATCCTGACTATCGTGTACCCACCCATCAATCCTCTATCCCAGGGCCGTCTGGTGCCCGGCTGGTCCGAGTGTCTGTTGCTGATCTGGCTTTGTGGAATGCTGGTTTCCGAGCTGACTCTCCCAGGTAAGCGCACTGGATTAGCCTGGATTCGTCTTCTCCTCCTGGGTTTTTCTGCCGCGGCTCTACTGTGCCACCTGCTGGCGGTCCTCAGCCAGCTCTGGCCACCGACTCACCTGCACTTCCTGTTCACGCGGAACGTCTTGCTGGCTGTCGCCATGACGCTCGGCTTCATCCAGCTGCTGGAGTTCCTGACTTTCCATCACTTATTCGGCCCATGGGCCATAATCATCCGAGACTTGATAAAGGATCTATGTCGGTTCGCCGTGATCCTCATGTTGTTCCACGCCGCCTTCACACTAAGTCTCACAGCACTGTGCCAGCCGCTGTATCCACCGGATTGGGTCAACAGCACCGTTAACGCCACGGAAGTGAGAGTGCCGGGTCCGTTAAACATATCTGTGCTGCTCTTCTTCGCCTTGTTTGGTTTAACCGAACCAGATAAAATTCCCGTCGTGGAGCGCTCGCCTCCCGCGACGGCCATTTTGGTTGAAATGGTATTCGGCGTGTATCTGGTCGTGACGATCATCGTGTTGGTCAACCTCCTCATTGCCATGATGAGCGACACGTATCAGCGCATCCAGGCTCAATCCGACACGGAGTGGAAGTTCGGACGTGCAGTTCTTATCCGCGATATGTGTCACAAATCTGGAATTCCGTCCCCGTTCAACCTGTTCACCAACCTGTTCTACTCCATCAAGGTTCTCTGCAAGTGTGCAGGTATGATTCGCTTTTCATTCGTGATCGTTTGCATATTTGTTTCTGCTACTGAATAGAAAACATATCTGTATCCTGTTCTCTGTTCAGGGAAGATCTGTTCTGCGGAGAGTTGTTATGTGACGAACGAGGATGAAGACACTGAAGGTTTGTCTGACTCTCGTTCTCTAGATCATCTGGCTCAAACATCTGTCAGCTGGGTCAGAAGGAACAAGAGGACGCAGATCCTCCCCGAGGGCAAGTGCATCTCATTTCCCAGGCACAATTCACTTCTCTTCTGCTTTGGTAGGAGATTCATTTATGTGGTCAGTTTTAAACTAACCCCGTCCACTAGATTATATTATTTAAGCAATGGTGTTATTCAGAAATGACACTGGACCTGTTTAAAACGCTTCTCTTTGGAAGAATTTATATTTTATGTTAAATATCAAACAGAAGGAGCCTATATAATTGCTATATTTTTATATTATTGTATGAAAAATATTGTTAAATTATTATATTTTATTTAATTATTGAAGTTTTTTTGTTATTGTTACTCTTAGTTTGCCATAAAAATAGCGTTTGCTGGCCCTAAAAGTTAAAGACAGATGCGATTAATCACATCTAACCTAAAATATAGATACGATGAATCGCGATTGATTGATTTGACAGCACTTATTTATGTAATTAGCGCTGTCAAATCAATGAATCAAATCTATCTTTTAGGTTAGATGTCATTAATTGCAATTAGTTCATTTAACAGCAATAATTTATTTATGTAACTAGTGTTGTCATGGCATCTGTCTTTTAGGTTAGATGTGATTAATCGCGATTAATTGATTTGACAGCAATAATGTATGTATTTAGTGCTGTCAAATCAATTAATTTGTGATTAATCGCATCTAACTTTTAGGTAAGATGCCATGTCAAATTAATTAATCGTGATTAATAGCAATCTGACTTTTAGGTTAGATGCGATTAATCACAATTAATTGATTTGACAGCACTAAAATAAATACATGAATTATTGAATATTATATTATGTTATATTATTTAAACTTTTTATTTTTTATTGTTTAAATAAAGAACATATAGTTGAAGATGCTTTTCTGCTATTGTTTAGTCTATCTAAACTGTTAGGAAAGGAATAGTAGGAAATAGTACAACCATTAAAAATGCTTTGGAACTGCATGCACATTTGAGTAATGAATAATGAAAAATATTTATGTATAACCCACGTGAATGCACATGAATTACATTTTTATATTTATATGCCAATATGCATGCATAAATAAATACATGAATAAATAAATATTATGTTATATTACATTTTGAGCAAAAACTTTTGAAAAAAGTTTTGTTAGGTAGACATTGTCAGGTGTCAGTCTCAACCAGTCTTGTGTTGTTCCTGTGCAGATGGTCAGATCACGATGTCCAGGTCTGGAGGACAGGTGCACGTGGAGAACGTTGTTGATTGGCCGTCGGTGGTCCAGCAGTTTTTAACCCACCGTAGACAGAGGGACAGATCACTGGAGGATGAATGACCGACAGCTCACCATGACGGATGAGTTTGCACTGCCTATATGAGCACCAGTACAACCACATCACTTCCTGTTTAATGCTGTCAGCTTCAGCATATCACAGCCTTTGCCTTTATCTGATGTTGACTCCTCACTAGTCACTTTAATGTAAGATGTCATTTACTGCACACTACTGGTCAAAAGTTTGGGGTCGGAAAGATTTTTTAATGTTTTTGAAAGAAGTCTCTTCTGCTCACCAAGGCTGCATTTATTTGATCAAAAATACAGTAAAAAATCTGAAATATTATTACAGTTTAATAAAGCTGTTTTCTGTGTGAATATATTGTAAAATATAATTTATTCCTGTGATCAAAGCTGAATTTTTTGCATCATTACTCCAGTCATCAGTGTCACATGATCCTTCAGAAAATATGCTGATACTTAAGAAACATTTCTGATTATTATCAATGTTGAAAACAGTTTTATATTTTTGTGGAAATGGATACATTTTATTTTTCAAGGTTCTTTGATGAACAGAAAGTTCAAAAGAACAGCATTTATTTGAAAGTAACATTATAAATGTCTGTACTGTCACTTTGGACCCATTTAATGCATCCTTGCTGAATAAAAGCATTAATATCTTTCAACAACAACAAAAAAAGATCCTTCCTGACCACAAACTTTTGACCTGTACATGCTCATGATTAGAGTGGGTTGTGATGTGCCTTCCTACACGATATCTCTGACTTCTGAACATAAAAGCGCTTTATTGGCCGATGCTAGAAAGATGACATGAAACCAGTTGCAGTGATCGCATTTGTTTTACAAGCTGTTCACTTGTCAACAGTGTTTCTCCATGTAGGAAGTTGAAAACTGAAGGAAAATCACTAAAGCACTGCCAGGAGAATTTTTTACAGTATTACATTTTGTGTTTGTTAGTTTTATTATTAGTGCCTCAGAAATATCAGTGTTAATGATATGGAAAAATATCTTTATTTTTTCCTTTTTTTTTTTTTTTTTTACTATATTTTATTACACACTTTTATTACAACAAACAAACTTATCAACAGGCTTAAATCGTGTTAGTTCTGAACTTTGACTGTTCTGAAAACAAAAAATAAAAAATAATGTGGACCAACATTATTGCGGAAGGTTTATTCTCAATCTGTCAGTCATCATTGTATTGCATTGCATTATATGTTTAAAAACTACAGAGATTTGATCATAAAACTAAGCATTTAAATATCATGTTATTGGCAGATATAGAACAACGAATGATATTTATATGCATTTTATGTATCCGCTATAGTGCTATAAAGGTCTCATTACAAATATCATAATTTCATCTTACGTTTTGTCCATATAAATATCAGCATCTGCACCAAATTGCATATTTTTGCTCAGTTTAGGCCTCAACTGTTTTTTTTTTTTATCTATATTCTCACTATATCAGACTATGAGCCATAAAAGCCTGATGTATTCAATAATTATTTTGTATCAAGTTTCAATAAACTGTGTCAGCCTTTACAGTAACACATTATTTACTGGAAGGCTGATTATTTGCATGCTAACAGGTTAACTAGTAAATTATATTGTGTTTGACGTTAGACTATGTTGATGTCCACTTCTTCCTCTCGGAGACGAAATGAAACAGGCTCGTCGTGGTCATTCGTACAGTCAAATCTATGATGATTCCCACTCTCACAGGAAGTGTCTCGCTAACCTGCTTTACTCCTGCTTTTAACTGGAGAATGATGGGTATATACGCTTAAAACATGTCCTGTCATTTTTAACTCTGGACAGAGTGATGAGTGAAGAATAAACATTTGTAACGAGGGCCAGTTTTTCACTTTTATGGATGTTCATTTTTGGCCGCGTGTTTATACTGAGACAGTAATTCATCCGTCCTGCATTAGAAGGGAAAGCGCAAGACTGCGTTTTTCTGAAAATCAGGATTTGTTTTCTAGAAACGTCCTAAAATTAACTACGTTTGAGTAAAATAACAACTAATTCACTCTTCCGTGTAATGGATTCACTCGCATTTATCAGACATTCAGACCAAACACTACATTTATGTTTCCTGTTTTGAGCTTCTCATGTTGCTAATTTTATATCCATAAGAGCTCTTCATCTTGCTGTTTAAAGTTTTTCTATCCAAGCACAAGAATCCAAAAACACTAAAAATCTTCCAAAACAGTTTACTCTTATAGTGTATAATATCAGGCGCATTCTTCTTGTCCTCATTTGACTATTTATTTTCACTTTTTCTTAACACTCATATATTGAGGCCCATTTGTGCCACATAAAAAACCCATCATACTTTTTATTAAATCAATTATGACACTAAATTATGAGATAGTGAAAATTGACGTCAAAATTATGACACTGAATTGAGAAGTCGTAAAAATGTCATTAGTATGTCATAATTATCACATACTAAGTCATAATTATAAGGAAAAGGTCTAAATTATGCCATACTAAATCATAACTGAGATTTGTCTCTGTCATAATTATGACTTTTTAATCATAATTTTGTCTTTTAATTTCATAATTTTTACTTTTAATGTCTTAATTATGACTTTTTAAGTCATAATTCAGATTTAGTATGTTTTTTTTAATCTCATAATTATGATATAAAAGGTAGAAATTATCAGATAGTCTAAATTATAACACATCAAGTCATATTTACAACATACCAAGTCATAAATATGAGAAAAAGTTTAAATTACGACATACTAAATCATATGTCAAAATTCAAAATTATTTCTGCATCATAATTCTAACTTTTTATTTTGAGTGTCATAATTTTGACTGTCAATTTCAACTGTCATATTATTATGACTATTATGACTGAAGTCATCATTTAGATTTTTCATCTTATAATTGACTTAGTATGTCATAAATTTATTATGATTTACAAAAGTATTTTTTTCTTACGTGGCGTAAATGGGCCTCCGTGTATATATATGACGTGTATACGTATTCTATATTTTCTATTAAGTAACAGATATGTATTCACCTTATTTTTGAATGTGCGTGACTTCTGATTAATCAGCTGCTATAGATAAATAACTAGAAGAATAACAAAGTGCAACAAACATTAAAACTATTTCTGCTACAAACCAATGTGTTTATGATTACGATAATAATCTAAAATGACATAACAAATACCAGTCTGGAATATCATGCAGCATAACAGACATATTAGAAAACAGCTGTTTTTGTGCAGCTAAAATAAGACCAGCAAACCACATTAGTCTGGTTAAAGCTGGTCTTTTCAGTGTGTTTCTTTGGAAAATGTAATGGAAATGTTCCATGCCATTCTTTAAAGTACTGCAAAGTACCATGGTACTAGACCATATTCAGCCTGATTTCACCATCATTGTATTGTTTGTCAGTGCTGGGATTTTTAACAGGTAAACCACCCATTAACTTTACATTCTGAATGTGATGTTGGTAATCTGACACACCTGTCTGTTGCTGTCCTTCATATATACAGAACTAGTTTTACAGTTTCATTAGTTGTTGAAGGCCAGAAGTGATTTACTGTCTCTGGGTTTTATCAAGGTGACGGATGTTTAGACAGTGACGCTGAAGAGACTCCATCTGCTCCGCTGTTAAAGACTCAAGACTGGACAGACGCATTCGGTACAAAACAAAACACATTAGCATTCAGTTTGTTTCCTCACAAACCATTGTCATGTTAATTTGCCTTTATCTGCTGTTTAAAGTTTGTCACCTTGTAAAATCAGCTCTGAAACCATTCTAGAAATGTCAGTCCGACGGTAACTATGCTCAGTTCATTCAAACCCATTCGCAAAAGGATAACTATAAAGATAATTCTAAAAATCATTCTAAAAGAATAGCAAGTCCACATCACAACTGAAACGATACCGACACAGAGGAACGATATCATGGAATCATTTTCAGAATGATTTTTTCCCATCTGATGAATAATAAAAACATCGACAGCCAATCAGAATCCATTCTGCTTTAAAGAGCTTGATCATTTAAAGCGACAGATGACAAAACTGCAGAGGGCGCTTAGAATAAACAACAATATCTTGTGTTGATGTGGATGCTAATATAGTTTTCGTCATAAGCAGCCTTTGCAATTTGAAGGCCCATTTCAAAGAAACAGTCGGAGACAAGCCGCTAGTAGCTGGCAGCAAATCATTAACAAATTAGTCATTGAATCATTCAATCAAACAATTTGTTCAAAATGGCTGATTCATTCAGGCACAAAACAGAATTGATTCATTAGAATGATTCATTCAAAACTGCAGATTCTTTCAGTAACGAAACTGAAACTGTATCGCTCTGAGACATGCAATGGCTCTACTGTTTGGAACTATTTTCATTGGCAAAATAGAGGAAAAACGGACAATATTGTGTCTAAAATGTAAGTCACCTAATAGCCTTTTAACTTATTGTTATTGAATTGTTGTATAAAATCAATATCACATTTGCAAATGTGCTGATATTCGGGAAAACTGCACTTTTGCATGTGCAATATTGCTTATACGGAGACTTTTTTATACCATATCTTGTTTTTTTTTAAGCTTTTTTATTAATTTGGCCGCTACTGGTTATCATTATAGACTAGTTATCTTTATATTTATCGTTTTTGGTGTGAACAGAACCACTCAATCTCCCATCATCCTGTGAGGCACCCTTGTAAAGAGTCTGTTCTGAGAGAGATCAGGGTAAATCATAACATATCCAGATACAGATGTACTGACTTGACTGAGGAAGATTTGATGGAGAATGACAGTACAATAAAGCAGTTGAATCAGTTCAGTTTCCAATCTGATTCAGAGCCACTGCTTTGTTAAAAATGGTCAAACACATCTACCCAAGTGTTTTTCTGCTAAAATGCATCCCAATCATCCTTGGCCAATCTATAGTTCATATTTTGTGGCTGTTTCATCATTGTTGCTGTTATATAATTTCTCCTTTGATCTGCATGTTCTTTGTTTCAGATCTGTGTCTTTTAGGCTTTTGTTTCAGAGTGTTTATGCAAAGAAATAACAAATCGTGATCTCAGAATATTGCAGGATTTACTGTAACATGGATGGATATCTGTTATGGTTTGTGCGTTTCAGTCTTGACACTCAATCTGCTGAAGAATGAGGTGAAGGACTTCACTAATGCAGTGTTTCTCTTATGAGCTCCAGCTGTTGAGCCGATGGGCTTTGAGGACCCATGTTTCTTTGTGTGTGTCTGTGAGGTGAGGTAACGCACCGGGGGTCCAGGACGGTTCACCTCAGGCTCACTGTCTCACGGGTGGTCCACCATCACTCACTGTGTTTTCGATGGAGGAGCCTCTTTAAATGCCCACTGAAATGCCTTGAAATGCACAGCATTATTCAATGTGTTGACGTAATTTCAACTGAAACAGGAAGACTCCTCCCCTTTTTTAAAATAGCCAATAGCGTTTAGTTTATAACACAGCTAGGCCACAGCTGTTGAGCTTGGTAAAGCCTAATTTTCCCCCTAATCTCTAACTGTTTCTCCTTCGAATCTCCTCCATATCACTTTAAAATACAGCATTCTGTGCAGAATTTAAATTAAATCAGATTTAATTTGCCTCAGTGGAAGCATATTTACACTGTCTGAATCATTCCCTGTCCCTTATATAGTGCGCTATGTGCCATTTACCATGTAGAAACTAGTAAATGTGTGAACAAGTGACCGGTTTCAGCTGTAGATTCAGCGTCTATTTATAATGTAAGGGGCGGGACACTTTATATTCTAGAGAGCATTTGATTGAACAGAACATCTGATGAGAAGCTGAAGTGCAGAGTAATGTCATCAAAATCATTGATTGATATTGGCGGAAGTGAGAGACTGTTTTGAATAAGTTTTGAATGATTATATCTACTAAATGCGAATTGTAACATATTCACACTAAAAGCCAAAAAACTTCAATTTTGGGGACTTTAAAAGACATTTGCAGGTATGCTTCATCAATTTCTCATCTAAAAATATGCTTAATTGTCAAAATAATTATGCAACAATGTAAATATATTATTATTTGTTTTATTTTATTATTTCATAATATTAATATTATAAGAATTCACAATACATTATATTTTTCAAAATGCATTTTTTCTTTGAAACAAATATTTAGTTATTAAAATATCAATGCAAATATAACATTTAAATAAATATTTTCTTTTTGCTAAATGTAATATTTAAATCTATAAATATATATAATATTTTTAATAAAAATGTAATATTTAAATCTCTGTAAATGTGTATACTGTATATATATATACACAGTACAGTCCAAAAGTTTGGAACCACTAAGATTTTTAATGTTTTTAAAAGAAGTTTCGTCTGCTCACCAAGGCTACATTTATTTAATTAAAAATACAGTAAAAACAGTAATATTGTGAAATATTATTACAATTTAAAATAACTGTTTTCTATTTAAATATATTTGACAAAGTAATTTATTCCTGTGATGCAAAGCTGAATTTTCAGCATCATTACTCCAGTCTTCATTGTCACATGATCCTTCAGAAATCATTCTAATATGCTGATCTGCTGCTCAAGAAACATTTAATGTGTACAATTGTACAAAATATTTGTGTACAATATTTTTTTTCAGGATTATTTGATGAATAGAAAGTTCAAAAGAACAGCATTTATTTGAAATATAATCTTTTGTTACATTTTAAATGTCTTTACTGTCACTTTTGATTGATTTAATGGTTGCTGAATAAAAGTATTATTTCTTTAATTTCTTTTCAAAAAAATTAAAATAAAAATTCTTACTGACCCCAAACTTTTGAACGGTAGTGTATAATGCTACAGAAGCTTTGTATTTCAGATAAATGCTGTTCTTTTGAACTTTCTATTCATCAAGGAATCCTGAAAAAAAAAGTACACAACTGTTTTCAACATTGAAAATAATCATAAATGTTTATTGAGCAGCAAATCAGCATATTAGAATGATTTCTGACGGATCATGTGACAGACTGGAGTAATGATGCTGAAAATTCAGCTTTGCATCACAGGAATAAATTACTTTGTCAAATATATTTAAATAGTACACAGTTATTTTAAATTGTAATAATATTTCACAATGTTACTGTTTTTACTGTATTTTTAATTAAATAAATGTAGCCTTGGTGAGCAGACGAAACTTCTTTTAAAAACATTAAAAATCTTAGTGGTTCCAAACTTTTGGACTGTACTGTATATATATATATATGAAATCAATTTCTCATTAAAACGTGATTAATTATCATGAAAATAATAATGCCAAATTGTAAATATATTATTATTTATTGTTTATTTTTAATATTATTTATATAATAATAATAATATAATACATGCAAAAAATACATTCTAATATAAATATATTTTTAATTGTCATGAAAATATTGTCAAAATGCAAAAAAAATGCAAATATAACATTTTCTTAAAGTAAAATGCAATATTTAAATCTATAAAATATATCTTATTTCTAATAAATTTATTTTTCTAATATATATTTTTTTCATGAAAAATTATTTAAATCTGTACATGTGTACAGTACACATTTTTATTTTTTAATTGTCATGAAATATGACAAATTGCATTTGTATATAAATAACTTTCTTCATGCAAAATGTAATATTTAAATATTTAAAATATTTTTTTTTTCTTTGTAAATCTGTAGCATTAAAAACAGTTGAGGCCATTTTCAAAATAGTCATGTAATCCATGCATTTGTGCACAAACTCTCAGAAGAAAGATCTAAATATGGAGTATGGCTGTGAGTTTTGCCATGGCTGACTGACGTCCCAGAGGCCTGTTTACTGGGTGAGGTTTACAGCTCTAATCCCACAAGACTGATGGTGCTGCAAAGTGACTTTTGAGAGCTTCTGCCCAGAGTTTAGAGGGGTTGTTGAGAAGATGAGAAAGAGAGCGAGGGAAGGAAGGGGAGGGTGATGGACAGACCAAGAATGAGGAGGCCTAAAAGTCTGTCATTCTTCAGTGAGACTCACTTCATGAAAGAGCAACTTCTGGAAAGAGAGCGCTCACTTATCTTTGAGAGGCAAAGAGACACTCAGACAAATCAGAACATCATCCAAATGGACACTGCTGCACTGGGATGTGCAGTTTTATCCATCTGCATTACTAGTAATGGAGATTGTTGAGATTTCAGTGAAGCTTTATTTGATTTGAGAACTACAGAAAGGAACCGACATCCATCTGGACCAGAAAGAGCAGCTTCCAACTCCATCGGTGAGAATCTCCTCTTTATTTGCTTATGAAAATATGTCTGCTTTGAGATGTATTTATAGTAGAATCAGTTGAACCTCAAACCATTGGATGTTAATAATATATATTTTCCATGAGAAATGACCGCTGATTGAACCATGAGGAAATTACAGAACAACATGATGTTCCACAAGACAGAATCTAAATGGAACTTAAACTCCTAATATGGAACGTTCATGTAAAGATCAGACAGAGTTAGACAGCTGATGAGAGAGAATCTGAGATTCTTTTACATATTTCATTAAAGCTCTTAAACTCTGACTGACATTCATAACGAGTCTCAGAGACGTCAGCGAACAGGAGCACAAACTCTCTCACAAAAAAAAAAAATGCCAAAGAATGTTCCATTTTTAGAAAGCTATGGAAAGATTCACACAGAGCCCGGATTGGTGGTGGTACATTTAAGGGCTGTTTGAAAGTTTAGATATTTGTTTTTAATGACCCTACAAGTTCAATTAAACCATCAAATTATGAGGAAAGTATTTTATATTTTTAAAATATTTTAAATATGAGGGAAGAACAAAACACTTAACTTGGTTAAGGTATTTATCTGACAAAAAAAAAAAAAAAAATCGGCAAATAGAAAGAAAAAAAGCTCAAGGAAAAACATATACATTGACTACAATTTAATCAGTTATTAATATTTCGTTGGTTCTCTCTTGTTTTTGCATGTGTTCTTAATTTCTTTGTATGAAAGCCTGACCAAAAATTTGGCATGTTTCATTGTGTTATCATAAATAAAATAATCGACTCCAAGCACAACTACACAATATGCGTAAAAATCTTTAACAAAATTTCTTAATTTAATAAAGGGTGAAGGTGTAAATTTTCCTAGACCAGACATCACTTTTGGCCACTATTTTTTATTTATATATATATATATATATATATATATATATAAAACAAGTAGGACAAATAAAAAAAACATTTAAATACTGTACTATTATACTTTTACATTTTAGAAATCATTCTAATATACAAATGTGCTGCTCTAAAACATTTCTCATTAACAAGCTAAAAACAGTTGTGCTCCTTAATATTTTTGTGGAAACATCTTTAAAAAATATATTTTTTTTTAAATTAAACTTTTGAATTTTAGTTATGTTGTTACATATTTTACACTGTACCATAGGTTAACATAATTTACTTAAATATTTAATGAGCTAAGCATTGTGTAGTTTATAACTGGTTGCTTTTAGCAGTTTAATACCATCCTTTTCTACACCAATCAAAATATTGATGTATTTATATTTATATTTAATTATAATTAATGTAATTTATTTATACTTTGTGTGTATATAATTATATTTATATTATTATCTATTATATATATTTTATATTTGTAATATAAAAATAATTGATAGATTATTTGTTTTTAACTTTCTTTTATTTTCTGTGTTCTAGCCATGGAGATCCTCCTTGAAGCACATTCTAACATCACATCTGAATCTCCCGTCAATACCAGCGTCCACCACCTGGGGGTGCCGTACCTGAAGAAACTGACCCACCTGGACGAGTCTCTGTACCAGGAGTTCTATGTCCTGTGGATCACGCTGATGGTGGTGAACACACTCATGTTTGTGGTTGGCGTGGTCCTGAACAGCCTGGCGCTCTGCGTGTTCTGCCAGCGAAGCCGCTCGCGGACGACCCCGGCCATTTACACTATAAACCTGGCAGTGGCCGACCTTCTGGTGGCGTTGTCGCTCCCGGCCCGCATTGCGCTTTATCACAGCGGAGGCGACTGTGTGGCGTGTTTCTACATGCACACCTTCAGCTACTTTGTGAACATGTACTGCAGTATTTTGTTTCTCACTAGCATCTGCGTGGACCGCTATATAGCAGTGGTGCGGTCGGCGGGAAGCCGCAGACGAAGCCCAGCAGCTGCAAAATGCGTTAGCGTGTGCGTGTGGCTGTTCGCCGTGGTGGTCACGTACTCGCTGCAAACCTCGGCCCTGGACTTTCACGGAGCTTCATGCTGCCGCGGTGCCGTGCTATTCACCCTCACTGTGCTGGAGTTCGTCTTACCGCTCATGGTAATCGTGACGTTTACGATCCGCGTCGCCTGCGCGCTTGCGGACGGCAGGCTCATGCCGCAGAGCTGGGGTCGGCGTGCGCGTGCCGTCAGGCTGCTGGTAGCCGTATTGGTGGTGTTCACCGTGTGCTTTACGCCGTATCACGTGCGCGAGGCCGTGGTGTACTTCCAGCTAGGGGGCAGCAGAGAGCAGCACGTGGTGGCGTATCACGTGACCATCACGCTCAGCAGTCTGAACAGCTGCCTGGATCCTGTGGTTTACTGCTTCGTGCCGGATAGTTTCCGCTCCACCCTGCGAAGAGAGCGGAAGAAGAGGTTCAGAGAGCAGCCGGTGGCAATCAAGGGAAACAGGAGCACCAAAGATGCAGGAACGCCGACGGCCATCGCATACAGCGTCGCAACGCTCACGCTCACACCCTGCATACTGCCGTCCAGAGACATTCCCACCTGAAATCAAACACTCCGACAGGAGTTTTACCAATGGGTCAATATGAGAAATATCAAAGAAATGATCTATCATCTATAAACATTTACATGCAAGTTCTTTACTTGATTATGCTTAAGCTTACGATGTGTGGTCATGCCTTAACTCATTTTTCAAACAGCTTAAGCATTAAACGACTGACACAGCTAGATTTTTGCCCGTTACCTTGATTTCACTCGGTGTGTAAACACCTTAAATTCTGCATCTATTCTTCCCTATTGGAATGTATATCCAAGTAAAATGGCTTCTTGAACAAGAACAAATGTAGATCAGGACTTGATTTTGTCCATGGGGAATTGATTGGATGGTTGTGGTTTGCTATTGGTGGATCTCATGTGAGTGACAGGCTGCCCCGCCCTCACGCCAGTAAACACATGAATTAGAGATGTCGCTGCAAGAGGGAGGGGAGAAGCATCCATATTACTATGAATGGGAGAAAGTGCAACGCGTAAAATCGCGGAATAAGTCCCGTCTTCTAAATCAAACAGCCAATCACCTGAAAATGCAATTTTTTTGTCATGATTTGAACATTTAGAAACAAAACAGTTGTCAGATTTCATAAGTGATTTCAAATATAAAAATTTAATCACAAGCTTGGTGAACATCTTTGGAGAATTTGAAGTTTCCCTATTCAGAGAGGAGCTGCACTCACATGACTGAAACAACTGCCCGAGAGGCGTTTCAAAGATGGCTGCCGAATGAAATTACTTACCTTAAAGGCGCAGTAAGTGATTTATGAGAAACGCTGTTGAAAGTGAATTGGACCGAGCACCAAAACACACTAGTAGCCAATCAGCAGAAGGGGGCGTGTCCATTCACGATGGGGAGGAGAGAGTGAGCCAGTCAGCAGTAGGGGGTGTGTCCACTCGTGATGGGGGGGGGGGAGAGAGTGAATCAATCAGCGGTAGGGGGTGTGTCCACTCATGATGGGGGAGGAGAAAGAGTGAATCAATCAGCGGTAGGGGGCGTGTCCACTCATGATGGGGGAGGAGAGAGTGTGAGCCAATCAGCGGTAGGGGGTGTGTCCACTCACGATGGGGGAGGAGAGTGAATCAATCAGTGGTAGGGGGTGTGTCCACTCATGATGGGGGAGGAGAAAGAGTGAATCAATCAGCGGTAGGGGGCGTGTCCACTCATGATGGGGGAGGAGAGAGTGTGAGCCAATCAGCGGTAGGGGGTGTGTCCACTCACGATGGGGGAGGAGAGTGAATCAATCAGTGGTAGGGGGTGTGTCCACTCATGATGGGGGAGGAGAGTGAATCAATCAGTGGTAGGGGGTGTGTCCACTCATGATGGGGGAGGAGAAAGAGTGAATCAATCAGCGGTAGGGGGTGTGTCCACTCATGATGGGGGAGGAGAAAGAGTGAATCAATCAGCGGTAGGGGGCGTGTCCACTCATGATGGGGGAGGAGAGAGTGTGAGCCAATCAGCGGTAGGGGGTGTGTCCACTCACGATGGGGGAGGAGAGTGAATCAATCAGCGGTAGGGGGCGTGTCCACTCATGATGGGGGAGGAGAGAGTGTGAGCCAATTAGCAGTAGGGGGTGTGTCCACTCATGATGGGGGAGAAGAGAGTGTGAGCCAATCAGCGGTAGGGGGTGTGTCCACTCACGATGGGGGAGGAGAGTGAATCAATCAGTGGTAGGGGGTGTGTCCACTCATGATGGGGGAGGAGAGAGAGTGAATCAATCAGCGGTAGGGGGCGTGTCCACTCATGATGGGGGAGGAGAGAGTGTGAGCCAATTAGCAGTAGGGGGTGTGTCCACTCATGATGGGGGAGAAGAGAGAGTGAATCAATCAGCGTTAGGGGGTGTGTCCACTCATGATGGGGGAGGAGAGAGAGTGAATCAATCAGCGTTAGGGGGTGTGTCCACTCATGATGGGGGAGAAGAGAGAGTGAATCAATCAGCGTTAGGGGGTGTGTTCACTCATGATGGGGGAGGAGAGTGAATCAATCAGCGGTAGGGGGTGTGTCCACTCATGATGGGGGAGGAGAGAGAGTGAGCCAATTAGCAGTAGGGGGTGTGTCCACTCATGATGGGGGAGGAGAGAGAGTGAATCAATCAGCGTTAGGGGGTGTGTCCACTCATGATGGGGGAGGAGAAAGAGTGAATCAATCAGCGGTAGGGGGTGTGTCCACTCATGATGGGGGAGGAGAGAGTGTGAGCCAATCAGCAGTAGGGGGTGTGTCCAGTCATGATGGGGGAGGAGAGAGAGTGAATCAATCAGCAGTAGGGGGCGTGTCCACTCACGATGGGGGAGGAGAGTGAATCAATCAATCATCGGTGTGGGGCGTGTCCAGTCATGATGGGGGAAGAGAGAGAGTGAATCAATCAGCAGTAGGGGGCGTGTCCACTCATGATGGGGGAGGAGAGAGAGTGAATCAATCAATCATCGGTGTGGGGCGTGTCCAGTCATGATGGGGGAGGAGAGAGAGTGAATCAATCAGCAGTAGGGGGCGTGTCCACTCATGATGGGGGAGGAGAGAGAGTGAATCAATCAGCAGTAGGGGGCGTGTCCACTCATGATGGGGGAGGAGAGAGAGTGAATCAATCAGCAGTAGGGGGCGTGTCCACTCATGATGGGGGAGGAGAGAGAGTGAGCAAGATGGAGATTTGAAGAAAGACTGTAGAAAGAGAGATGGCAAAGAAAGAGACATTACAAAAGAGAAAAGCTCAGAGGAATATCACTGGAAAAAGAAGGGTTATAATCAAGCAAGAGCTTTAGGATGTGAGTTAATAATAGGAAAGCTTTCCAGCACTGGAGAGACCTAAGCGGGAGGCCTGAAAACAGATGGCGAGGTTGTGTTGTTTCTGCTCCATATGTGAGTGACACTGGTTTTGTTGTTTCACAGAACCAAGATATGCAGTTGTTGTAATGTTAGCTGTAGTAACAGGACACTTTTGAGTGTCATTGTTTGTCCGGAGCTGCTGCTGACTAACAACCAACTCTTGCTTGTAGACACTCTTGAGTGTAATTTTTTTGTTCTTTCTTGTCATTCGTTCGTCATCTTTGCTTTATTTTATGTAAAGCATTATTTAGCTTCGCTTCAGCTATGATAAAGAGACATACACTCTTGCATTGTGTCTTCGTGCATTTTGGGGTAGAGCAATGAAGGGAGGGGTGTGTTTGTTTGGGTTGATTTCATATTTTAACAGTGTTTCTCAGAAATCACTTACTGCACCTTTAAAGGGACTTTGCTCTAGATCAGTGGTTCTTATCCAGCGAGGTTTGGATGACTTAAAATGATTTAAAATGAGACACAACAAGCTTTAAAATCAGCTAAATCAACTAAAAATGAAGATTTAGGCTGACATCATATTTCTTATTTTAATGTTACCTCAACAATTTAATTGATTTTAAAACCAGCATTTGGTGTTGGAAATATGAGAGATATATGAGGGAATTACATCTAAATACGAGCTCAAATATTTCTCATCACATTTGTCCAAATCCAAACTATGCTGTCCACATTAATTTTTATACTCTTCTGTTGTCAATTTCTCCCAAAGTAAAAGAGAAATATTAACTGAGAACCAGAGAGAGAAACCTTTGAGCATTAAAATGTTCCTCTGACATCTTCCTGCTCTTCAAGAACATCTGTCATCAGACAGACATTCATATACATTCCAGGTATAGAGGGAAGTGACGTGGCCTGAGCCGCTGGTGTTTTACGAGGTCACATGATGAACTCTCATACCCTACACGGAGCTGTGTATTTTGCTCCACACTTGATTTAATGGAGGTGTTGGATCATGTGTTTATGTGTGAAGACCACACTGAGACCAGAAACCTGCACAGCCTGAAACCACTCTTACTTACGACTCAAGATAAACTACTTTTTATGATCTGTTTAAAGTAGGATATCTGTCGAAACAAATGAGACCAGTGTCTGTCAGTACAGAAATTGTTTATTCTCCTATTTAAAAAAAACAACATTCAGTTTTTTTTACAGGAGAATATATAACACATATTCTACTGTAAAAAAAAAAAATAATAATAATAAAACTACACATGTGGACATAAATGTTTTTTTGTACAGAAGAATATTTTGTAAATGTTTTTAGTTTTAGTTTTTATTAAAGTTTTTTTTTTTTTTTAAATGATGTTTTGTAGTTTGAATGAATTTGTCTCCATCTGTTTGACTGTAACAGTAAAATGTACCACAAGAGGGCATCATTTCCTTCAAAATGATTTATGGATAAAGGCAAACGAGGTGGATTTGTAAACAATATAAATAACTGATATCAAATAATGTACGAATATCACTAATAAACATGCTATTTATCTGTCACCTTTTTAAATAATAGTTGTTTTTGTTTTGATTTCAAACGTGTTGTTTTTAAAGTCAACTCTTTTATTTATTGTTTCTATAGTTACCACATGTAGCATAACCTGATATTGCTGAATTCAACATGTTCCTGGGGCAACATTTTTGTTGATCCTGGAACAACATTTAAATCAGATTTGAGGGACAAGTTTACAGATTATATCAAGTTTAGGCTTAAAATCATGAATTGGTGCTTCTACATCAGCGTTATTCATCTATCATTTCCCTCTGATTTTTGGGATAACTTTTGGGTAGGGTTAGGTTTAGGGGTAGGAATAGGGTTAAGACTAAATATGGACTAGAATGTTGTTCCAGGATCAAGAAAATGTGTTGACCCAGGAACGCATCTAACTCAGAAATATCAGGACGTGCCAACATGTATATCAGGTTTTGTTACAGTGTTTTTAAGCACATCATGACACCTGTGCTGATGAGAGCATTGAGCATTAAAGCAGTTATATCTGTTTTATGAGTCGGGATTCAGCACAGCTGATATTTCTGTTCAGATACCTTCACACGCTCATCTTCAGACAGACATTAGCTGAGAGAGACTCATAATGTGAGCCGCAGACATCATGAAACATTGCTAACACGGTTCAGCGCTGATGTACGTCACGCGCAGCACAAATCATGCTTTGGTAAATCAAAATTATGATATAAAAATTCAAAGTTACGACACGCCAAGTCATATTTATGAAAAGTCGAAATTATGACATAAAAATTCAAAATTATGACATAGGCCTACTAAGTCATATTTACGAGATGAAGATAAAAATTATCTTAAAAAGTCCATTATGAAAAAGCTGCAATTATAACCCACAAGTCAATTATGAAATAAAAAGTCGAAATTATGACAGTCATAATTGAGATGAAAAATCTGATTTAAAAATTCGAAATGCTGACTTGGTTATGGCAAAAATGTAATATTATGACAAAAATTCTAAATTATGACATACTAAGTCATATTTATGAGATGAAGTCAAAATTACATCTTAAAAAGGCAATTATGACAAAAAGTCGAAATTATCACAAAGTCAAACTTATGACATCATATTTGAGATGAATTGTCAAAATTCTGATTTAAAAAGTTGATTGTGACAAAAAGTTGAAATTACATCATAAAAAGTTGAAATTATGAGTGATATTTGAGATGAAAAGTCAAAATTCTGACTTAAAAAGTCAATTATGACATAAGTTGAAACAAAATATGTCCTAATAAGTCATAATTATGAGATGAGAAGTTGAAATTAGGACTTAAAGGAAAGTAGAAATTCTGACTTAAAAAGTCAATTATGACATACTATATCATAATTGTGATGAAAATTAAAAACTGACTCACTAAGTCATTTATGAGATGGTCAAAACTATGACAAAAAGTAAAATTTATGACATACTGTATATCATATTTAAGATGAAAAGTCAAAATTTTAACTTAAAAAGTCGATTATGACATAAAAAGTCAAAATTATGACAAAAATTCGAAATTATGACATAAAAAGTCAAACTTATGACATACATCATATTTGAGACTTAAAAAGTTGATTATAACACAAATTTGAAATTATATCATAAAAAGTTGAAATTATGAGTCATATTTGAGATGAAAAGTCAAAATTATGACTTAAATAGTCAATTATGAGATGAGAAGTTAAAATTAGGACTTAGAAAGTAGAAATGCTGACTTAATTATGACAGTCAATTAGTCAGTTATGTCAATTATGACAATAAAAAGTAAATTATGACTATATGACTAAGTGATATTATGACATACTAAGTCACGAGATGAAAAGTCAAAATTATCATTTAAAAATTCATTCAAAACATTAAAAGAAATCGAAATTATGACATACTAAGTCGAAATTGACAGTCTAAATTATGACTTATGATAATGACTTAATCAAAATGAATACTTAGCATCTCATTTCTACTTTTTATCTCATTATGTTGCATGTCATAATTTCAACTTTTATGTCATACCTATGATTTAGTGGGTCATAATTTTCTCTTTTACTGTCATAATGATGGCTTATATGTCATAATGAAGATGTTTTTGTAATGTGGCAGAGCTGGGCTTCCGGTCAGGAGAGCTCAGGACGGGACGTGAAGCTCTTTCTGGGTTCTGCTTCTTCCTTCAGCTCCACCTGCTGACGCTCACCTCAGCATCTCCACACACACACACGAGGAAGTCTCTCAGCGCTTTTGATCTCTGCACACCGCGGGAACAGAAACAGCAGGTCTGAGCTCAACGCTTGAATCACACATGTCAACAGTTTTAAGGGAACTTGAAAATGTTTGTGCTGACTACTGAGGGAGGAGTCTACATCACTTCTGCTGTACTTCATCTCAAATCCACCTCATTGTGGGAACTGAATCACAAGCCTGTGGATCCAAACATGTTAGTTGCCAGTGATCACATGACCTCAGGGAAGCAGCTCAGATCATGTTGAAGTCAAACACAGTAAACACACACAACCTTTAGGTGTTAGTATTCACTGATGTTCACTTTCAGCGTTTACTAATACATTATCAAAATCAAAGTTTATCTGTTATTTAATAGACCTGAGTCAACATGAACTAATTATGAACAGTTTACATTACAATCTAATGTTAACAAAGATTAATAAAACAAATACATTGCTCATTGTTAGTTAATGCATCAACTAATGTTAACTAATGGGATGTTATTGTAAAGTGTTACCAGGAAGTATATTATTTTACTGTAAAAAGCCTGATGAATTGTCTTTGTTGAATGCGTTCAGTGTTTGTGTGTCACTGTGTCACAGGTGAGTCTTTGAATCTCTACTAGTACTTCTGATATTTCTAGTTCTGGTTAAACTGGTTTAACGCTCTGCACAGGTGACCTGTAAAACAAATGTTTTTACTCACTAATATATTTGCCTTTGCACAGACCACACTTTCTCAGAACATTTGAATATACAAAATGCTCTTCTGTCATTTTAAACATGAAATTATCTTTTTTAAACATAATAAATATGAGACACATTAGTCTTTTTCTGTTTCAAACCTCAGATCTACAGGCCCGACTGATGCGGATTTAGTATCTGGTAATTTTTTATGTTTGGTAAAACGTTTTTGCACATGCTGAATGCTTCATAAATCATATTCTCTGTTTACAGCAATTATGCAGATGGTCACTTGTTCCATAATAACTAATTTGTCAAGTTATAGCAGAAAAGAAAAGCTTAGTGCAAATACAACCTGTCTTTCATCAATCACAGTTCATAAAATGCACAGCGGTGTTCAACACTAATAAAGTGTGCAAAAACTCATTTATTCCCAGAAGCATCAGTCAAAGTTAGAGTTGGCGTGAAGAAATGTGAAATGATTTAGGTTTTCATGCAGCTGAATAATTTGTTGCTTTAAACTGATTGCTGCTGTATTTCCATTTAAATTTGTCATGAAACAGAAGTTGCGCTAGTCTTTTCTTCTCTATTGTGATGTATATATGAGAGAAACGCTTCTCAAACAAGAACAAATGTAGGGCGGGGCTTGATTTTGTCCGTTTGGAATTGATTGGATGGTTGTGGTTTGCTATTGGTGGATCTCATGTGAGTGACAGGTTGCCCCGCCCTCATCATCAGAGAAGAAATGTTGCTGCAAGAGGGAGAAGAAGATGTTCTGATTCAAGATTATGAGGAACATGAATTTAAAACAATTATGATGTGCAATAATAAATCATTTATAATAAATACTGCAATATTCCATTAAAAAAATGTCAATTTTGATTTCATAATGGGCCCACTGAAAATTGTCTGTGGTTGTTTTTTAGATTGAGGTTTGGTTTAGCGAACTCCCGCAGAGGACGACTGGAGAGGACGGGTATTTAGAGACAGAATCCTCTGTGACATTCACACAGCATCTTGAGGATTACCAGAGGAATAAGACATTCTGACACATCTAAAATAAACCTGCCGTCCCCTCTGATGCAGGATCAGCCTCACCCATTCCAATCCATTGTGATGGAAACAGGCCAAACTGGTCACACTGGACACTGTGGAGCAGAAACAACCACAGCAAAACCAAACCAGCATTACTGCTACTGAGGCAGTCTGTGCAAATGCTTGATTTCATGAAAAGTGTCTTCTACTGAAGTTTACTCTTTCAGATCAACTGATGTCATGGTGGTGCAACTCATCTGATTTAATGACACAGTTTGAATTTGTTAATGCCACATGTTAAGTGTGATTGTGTTTGAAGGGGTGGTTGATTATGATTTCACTTTTTTAACTTTAGTTAGTGTGTAATGTTGCTGTTTGATCATAAACAACATCTGCAAAGTTCAATGCAAAGGAGATATTTTCTTTTATAAAATGGTTAGTTCCTGTCCTTGATTCTGATTGGTCAATAGCTGTGTTTTATTCACGATAAAACACATCTATACCGCTTCACCCGCTTCTGTGTATCACTACACAACACTCTTAGCAACGTAAACTGTTTGTTCTCTATTGATATTGTTCATTGAAGCTTACTGTATTATGTAGAAGAGTGTTGTGAGAAAGAGATCGAGTGAGTGAGCATTTTCCCTCAGGTCAGTCCTATGTTCATAATAATAAATCTGTTTAAATGTCTGATGCATTATCCTGTCCTTTTAACAGTTAAAGGGGTTTTCCCATGACTGACAGCACTAGTCAAAGCATTTGTCAGATGCGTCTTGTTCCGTGTTCACAACAATTCAGTCTTTTCAATGTAAAAGTCTTCGCTACTGACTGACACACTCATAAAGACAGTCTTTGTCGCCATCTAATGGCATAATAATGTAACTTCTGTTGCTGTTCACGGTCAGGGAGTATTTTTTCCGGTGGAAGGAAGGCTTTAGTGAAAGTTTACTTCATGAAAGTTGCACTAATATATTTTTTGGCTTTAATATTTGTATTGTGTGGTAACCGTTTTATAAAAGCAATAAAGTATGAGAGGCTGTGCTGTATCGCGAATAAGTCACGGCTGAAGGGGTTACTCCGCGTCACATCATGCCTAACAATGCCCTTCAGCTGTAAAATTTACCTTATTAAAGAATTCTCTCTTTAAGGACTATGACAAACAGCTGGTAGGGACTACAGCGAGCTTCTTCCTGGGTTAGTGACATCACAAACCCTTAAATTTACATAAACCCTGCCCCCGTGAACACACAACAAAGGGGGTGAGGCCATGTTGGACTGCTTTAGAGAATAAGAAGAGTTGTTGTAGTAGAGTGTTGTTGACATGCCGTCATTTTACGCCAGAGGATCAATTCAACAAAATAAGATGAACATGACGGCACATGCTAGTGGATGAGTTGAATCAACTCCACAGCAACTACATAAATTTATCCACTAACCATTCAGAAACGTCCAGTTTCATTCTAAAAGTTGTAACTTCTTCCTGAGTCTCTCCATCAGTGTCGACTCCGGTTTGAACAATGTAAGGCTGAACACCGTTACTGACAATCCTCATTTTGGCTGCGTGAGATTCTCCAGCTTTGTTGTTGTTGAGCTGTTAAAGCTCCGCCCTCTTCTGGAAAGGGGGCGGGAGCAGCAGCTCATTTGCATTTAAAGGGACACACACAAAAACGGTGTGTTTTTGCTCACACCCAAATAGGTCAAATTTGACAAGCTATAATAAATGATCTGTGGGGGATTTTGAGCTGAAACTTCACAGACACATTCTGGGGACACCAGAGACTTATATTAAATCTTGTGAAAGGGGCATAATAGGTGCCCTTTAAGTTGTGAGCGAAATTACAAATACTTTCGTGCACACACCCAGATAAACCTCTGATTTTAGGAACAGCTGATCTGATATACACTACTGGTTAAAAGTTTGGGATAATTAAGATATTTTTAATGTTTTTGAAGGATGACCACAAAAATATGAAGCAGCACAAATGTTTTGACACTTCTTTCAAAAACATTAAAAATGATAATCATTCCTTCTCTTACTATTTCAACCATATAAGAGTAGTATGCTCGTACTCTTTTCTGATTTCAGCCCTGTTTTCATGAGAGTAGACCACTGTTGTTTAAGCGTTACATGAACATTTAAGTAGGCTATTTAAAAATCCCCCTCATAAACCTGTTTGTTTATATATTATTTCTGAAGGAGTTTTTTTCTTTTATTTTGATTATTTGTGTTGTGTTTTGTTCTCCTGATCTCATACTGAGCCTTTTTAATAAGGTTACAGTAATGCCGCAGATTTACTTTAAGTTTAGTAAAGACACGCTCAGAACAAAATGCTTTGTTCTTGTTTTTTCTTGGAAAGGAATCAGAAGGAGCTTAAAGCAGACCATGTGAACAGAATAAACAAGAGTTTTGTCACAGTTTCAAGAGAACAATTAACAACTAATGAAAAAGGTAAAGTCAATCAGAGCTAATGTAGAGTAGACCTGGAAAAATACAGTCCAGATGAGTTTACCCATCATCTAACACTACTTTTGCTGTTCGCTGTACAATAGCTTTTATGTGAGAAAACTCAATTTTAATCTTTATTCACAAAAAAAAAAACCTTCCCTTTTGCAGCTGCTCTTGAATCTCATTCACATGCATTTAAATATGGCAGATGTCAACAGAAGATAAACAGTCAAACAGTACAGGTTTGGTTAGCTAGCTAGCTTATGTCCTAGCATAGCATACATCTACCCAATTAGCCTGCTAGCTTAGCTTATATTGGGTATGTTTTTTGCTTCCAATATCTGTTTACAGTTTGTTTTATTAAAGGCATTCAAATATAGGCATTCATTTTATATTCTAGCATGTGCCCTTAATGTAATAAACATCATACAAAAGTGAAATAGGTTATAATTAGTCAAGTCATCATGATAACAACTTTTGATCAGGCATTTCTGCCTGGGTCCTAAAGGAGGGAACAGAGGAATTCCTGGGGTGGGGGGGACTCAATTTCTTATGAAACAGGAAGCATTACACATTCAAGATACAAATGGTTGTGCCTCTTTCGTTAAAGTTGGCATTAAACAGAAGTTGCGCTAGTCTGTTGTGACAAATCTGAGAAAAACTGCTTCTCAAACAAGAATAAATGTACGGTGGGGCTTGATTTTGCCCATAGGGAATTGATTGGTTGGTTGGATGTTTGTGGTTTGCTATTGGTGGATCTCACGTGAGTGACAGGTTGCCCCGCCCTCATCATCAGAGAAGAGATGTTGCTGCAAGAGGGAGAGGAAGTTATTTTGATTAAAGAGATAGTTCACCCAAAAATGAAAATTTGATGTTTATCTGCTTACCCCCAGGGCATCCAAGATGTAAGTGTTTCTTCAGTAGAACACAAATGATGATTTTTAACTTCAACCGTTGCGCTCTGTCAGTCTTATAATGCATGTCAATGGGAACAAAATCTATAAGAGTAAAAAAAAACATGCACAGACAAATCCAAATTAAACCCTGCGGCTAACCGGATGCTCAAGGCAGTTGGACATAGTGGTGTTTTAGAGGTAAAAAACTATATAAATACTGTTCGGTTTCTCGCACACCCGAACGTTTCGTGTCTTAGGACATCAATGTGTCGTCACGAGCTGCAGGGTTTAATTTGGATTTGTCTGTGCATGTTTTTTTGACTCTTATAGATGGAGTTCCCATTGACACACATTATAAGACTGACAGAGCACAACGGTTGAAGTTAAAAATCATCATTTGTGTTCTACTGAAGAAACAATTACATCTTGGATGCCCTGGGGGTAAGCAGATAAACATCAAATTTTCATTTTTGGGTGAACTATCCCTTTAAGAAGGCACATTAATTTAAAAAAATAAATAATAATTATGTGCATGGATGAATCATTTATAATAAATACTGCAGTATTACAATATTAAAAATAAGGTGGATATGGAGATTCAGCGAGACAAACGTGCCGTGATTGGTCGAACCCCGCGTCCTCCTCGAGCCCCTTTAATGGTTCCGCCGGTTATGAAAGTGAAGGAAGAGAAACGGAGACTCCAGATAATCACACACTTCACACGGATGAACAATAGCGGTCTGGAGCTCGGCCAGGACGCGAGCCCCCGCTCTCCCACCGCAGCAGATCGACTGCTCTCTGCCTCTCAGAGTTTATCAACACAATGTCTTCCTGTCGCGGCGGTGTGTAGTCTGCGCTGAGGCAGAGATCCCAGAGAGCGGAGCGGAACACGCGGGCCTGTTTGTGTGCTGCTGTTGGATGACCCGTTTTCCTCCCAGACATTCATCAGCCCTCCAGCGCTGAAAGAGTCATGCCTGCACGACATCTCCCTTATTAAAACAGCTTGATTTATTCTTCACACTCGGACAATAAAAACAACAAATAACCCTAGGGACGAAACTGAGGCTCAGCTTCACATGTCATGACCTGAGAAAAAGTAATGGTCTGAACTTTTTGGAAGTATTAATAAACACAGCTGGGTTTAACAGAGCAGGTGATTTAGGGTGAAATCGAGAAATAGCTAAACTTCTTATAAAGACTAAAGATCTTAATGTCACAATGATGTGTTCCAGAAAGCAATGAACATGATCAAATATAAGCCCAATTTGATTTACTATGCAACAAGTAATAGATTAATAAGACCAAAGATTGCACGTTTTATGTACCCAAAATGAATTAAATCTCGCGTTTAACCACTATAAAAGCCAGCAGCAGCGAATCTCAGAAGCACTGGCCGAGATGAAGCTGTTCTCGGCGGGTACTCGAGCACTGAACAGCTGCTGATGGCCTGGAGCTCGCATCTCCAAAAATATCTAAACAAATTGTAAAATAGGTGCTATGATTAAATATGAATCACATATTTCAGGTCTAAACAACAACATTATCGCCTAAAATCTCTTAAAGCTACAGTTCGCGGTACAACAAGTGTAGTATTTGTAAAAAGTGCAGTGGATTTGCTCATCTGCCATGACAGTCACTTTAAGTGGAGTCATACAAAAGGTAGGAGTGCTGTTATTACTAGAATATAACACTGCTCTCAGCCAATCAGATTCGAGAACCAGAAAGAACTGTTGTATAAATATATATATATACATATATATAGACTCTAAAAAATGGGTTAAATATGAACAAACCCAGCAATTGGGTTGTTTTAACCCAGTGGTTGGGTTAAATGTTTAACCAACCTGCTGGGTAGTTTTATTTAACCCAACTATTGTTTAAAAATTACTATATTGTTCACTTAAAATGAACCCAAAATATGTTGGAAATTAACATTTATTAATATGTTTAATAAATGAACATGTATTAATAAGTTTTAAATTGCTTATTAATAAATGTTCACCTTTTGATTATTACTGTTGCCTCTAGTAATTATATGTCTTATTTTAAATTTCCATCCTATTTTGGGTTCATTTTAAGCCAGCCATATAGTAATTTTTAATCAATAGTTGAGTTAAATAACAGTACCCAGCAGATTAGGCAAACATTTAACCCAACCACTGGGTTCGTCCATATTTAACCCAACTTGGGTTGTTTTTGACCCAGAATTTTTAGTGTGTGTATACTGTATGTAAGCAGTAAGGTACTTGAAGATGTGCTGTATCATGAATAAGTCACGGCTGAAGAGCGACGCGAAGTGGATGCCTGCAACCCCTTCAGCTGTGACTTATTCACGATACCGCACTAGCCTCGAGTACCTTATTGCTTTTATAAAACGGTTACCACACAATACAAATATTAAAGCCAAAAAATATATGTATCAATGCAACTTTCATGAAGTAAAATAGCTAAAAGCCTTCCTTCCACCGGAAAAAATAGTCCCTGACCGTGAACAGCAACAGAAGTTACATTATTACGCCATTAGATGGCGGCAAAGACTGTCTTTATGAGTGTGTCAGTCAGTAGCGAAGACTTTTACATTGAAAAGACTGAATTGTTGTGAACACGGAACAAGACACAACTGACAAATACTTTGACTAGCGCTGTCAGTCATGGGAAAACCCCTTTAACTGTTAAAAGGACAGGATAATGCATCGGACATTTAAACTTAAATTTTTTATTATGAACACCTGAAGGAAAATGCTAAATCTGAATGCAGGTAATAAACTCACTCACTCGATCTCTTTCTCACAACACTCTTCTACATAATACAGTAAGCTTCAATGAACAATATCAATTGAGAACAAACAGTTTACGTTGCTAAGAGTGGTTGCTAAGGGTGTTGTGTGGTGATACACAGAACCACTGGGTGAAGCGGTCATAGCCTGTTTTATCGTGAATAAAACACAGCTATTGACCAATCAGAATCAAGGACAGGAACTAACCGTTTTATATATATATATATATATATATATATATATATATATATATATATATATATATATACAGTGGGTACGGAAAGTATTCAGACCCCCTTACATTTTTCACTCTTTGTTATATTGCAGCCATTTGCTAAAATCATTTAAGGTCATTTTTTTCCTCATTAATGTACACACAGCACCCCATATTGACAGAAGAACACAGAATTGTTGACATTTTTGCAGATTTATTAAAAAAGAAAAACTGAAATATCACATGGTCCTAAGTATTCAGACCCTTTGCTCAGTATTTAGTAGAAGCACCCTTTTGATCTAATACAGCCATGAGTCTTTTTGGGAAAGATGCAACAAGTTTTTCACACCTGGATTTGGGAATCCTCTGCCATTCCTCCTTGCAGATCCTCTCCAGTTCTGTCAGGTTGGATGGTAAACGTTGGTGGACAGCCATTTTTAGGTCTCTCCAGAGATGCTCAATTGGGTTTAAGTCAGGGCTCTGGCTGGGCCATTCAAGAACAGTCACGGAGCTGTTGTGAAGCCACTCCTTCATTATTTTAGCTGTGTGCTTAGGGTCATTGTCTTGTTGGAAGGTAAACCTTCGGCCCAGTCTGAGGTCCTGAGCACTCTGGAGAAGGTTTTCGTCCAGGATATCCCTGTACTTGGCCGCATTCATCTTTCCCTCGATTGCAACCAATCATGTCCCTGCAGCTGAAAAACACCCCCACAGCATGATGCTGCCACCACCATGCTTCACTGTTGGGACTGTATTGGACAGGTGATGAGCAGTGCCTGGTTTTCTCCACACATACCGCTTAGAATTAAGGCCAAAAAGTTCTATCTTGGTCTCATCAGACCAGAGAATCTTATTTCTCACCATCTTGGCAAACTCTATGCGGGCTTTCATGTGTCTTGCACTGAGGAGAGGCTTCCGTCGGGCCACTCTGCCATAAAGCCCCGACTGGTGGAGGGCTGCAGTGATGGTTGACTTTCTACAACTTTCTCCCATCTCCCGACTGCATCTCTGGAGCTCAGCCACAGTGATCTTTGGGTTCTTCTTTACCTCTCTCACCAAGGCTCTTCTCCCCCGATAGCTCAGTTTGGCCGGACGGCCAGCTCTAGGAAGGGTTCTGGTCGTCCCAAACGTCTTCCATTTAAGGATTATGGAGGCCACTGTGCTCTTAGGAACCTTAAGTGCAGCAGAAATGTTTTTGTAACCTTGGCCAGATCTGTGCCTTGCCACAATTCTGTCTCTGAGCTCTTCAGGCAGTTCCTTTGACCTCATGATTCTCATTTGCTCTGACATGCACTGTGAGCTGTAAGGTCTTATATAGACAGGTGTGTGGCTTTCCTAATCAAGTCCAATCAGTATAATCAAACACAGCTGGACTCAAATGAAGGTGTAGAACCATCTCAAGGATGATCAGAAGAAATGGACAGCACCTGAGTTAAATATATGAGTGTCACAGCAAAGGGTCTGAATACTTAGGACCATGTGATATTTCAGTTTTTCTTTTTTAATAAATCTGTAAAAATGTCAACAATTCTGTGCTTTTCTGTCAATATGGGGTGCTGTGTGTACAGTAATGAGGAAAAAAAATGAACTTAAATGATTTTAGCAAATGGCTGCAATATAACAAAGAGTGAAAAATTTAAGGGGGTCTGAATACTTTCCGTACCCACTGTATATATATATATAGTGTTCAAATAAGGCACCTCACATGCATGTGAGGCCCAACAGTACTGAGGATTTTAGTTTTATCAAATATATAAATATTTTTCCTGTGCATTCAGCCTCTGTGGAGGTTTCATCAGTTTCTTGTTGAATTGAGCGTGTGAAACGCACACAATCATGATCAGAAGTAGCTTCCAGACCTTTAGGAGACGGTGAATTTAAACAGGAGGTTTGTTTGCTGACTGATACGTTCATGTATATGTTATCTCCTGTCAGAGGTCATAACAGGCTTGAGAACGGGCTGCGAGAGGCAGTGACGTGCTGTTCTCAACGCTCAGACACACAGGCCCGGGGATGGCGTGATTCAACTAGCGATACGCTCAGGCAGGAAGTGTTTTGTGAGATTTCCCACTGCTTGTTATTCTTATGGATGTATTATACCCAACACCGTCAGCACTGAGTCAGAGAGCACATGCCCGACCGCTGCGACCTTTAACCTCACGCTGATCCTGACTCCACGCATTCTCATATCAATATCAGTTTAAAATCATCTTCATCTAACATAATTATATATTCACAGATCAATGCATTTTTATATTTTCTATCACCTATCTATCTAATGCTAAAATACTTTAAATTATTTTCATTTACATCAATCTATAAATAAGATATAATGACAAATACAAAGCATTTTAGAATAAGATTACAACATTGAAGCGGTCTGAATACTTTCACAATATGAACATACTAACATACATATTGAACTCTTGTTATTCTCAGTGGAATGATATTGATCATTTTGAGATGCCATCACATCCTGTGTTTGATTGAAAGGCCACAGCAGTTCTCAGCTGATGGGCACATGCACACACACACACAGGTCATGTGATTCCCACATGCCCGCGAGAAGAAATCAGATATACTGATCATCATAATTATTAAGTATTCTACTCTGTTTGACAACACACATGTATTAGTGAGTAGAATAATATAATAAATGTTATGTAAAATATTAATTAGTATTATTTATATACTGTTATAGTTGATATTTTTAATTAGTTATATAAAATCTTAATATTTAGTTTATATTTTAATTTTTTTAGTCATTTTGCTTTGTGCTTTTATCAGTTATATGATTAATTTTAAATGTTACTGTTTAGATTTAATTTTAGTTTTAATTTATTTCCAGTTAATAATTTAGTGCTTCATCTTAAACTTATTTCAGTGAGTCGCCATTGCAAAATTTTTCGTTTTTTGATCTAATATTTATATTTTATTTCATTTCAGCATTTTTACAATTATTTATATAAAATATTAATATTTTAATTTAGTTTTCTGTATTTTAAGTTTTCATTTTAAATTTTTAATCATGTTGTAACTTTTTGTCAATTTTATTATATTATTATTTTTTATTGTAGTTTTTAATCATGTTATTATTTATTTTTTAAGTATTATTTTAATTTCAGTGTAAATAAAAAAAAATCAGCTTTATTTCAATGTAAAAAAAATCTTATCTATCTATTCTCATAATGCAATATTTGCATATTCTGCATAAATTGTAGCCCTGTTGTATTATATAAAGTGCACTATATCTTTTGCACATGCCTTTAAATACACCTTCATCTTGTCTATCTGTCTAGGGCACTAGTGGCAAGCAGTCAGGTGGACGCTGATGTCGTTACCTTTAAATTGTAAACCCCACCCACATATGCAAAATAAGCTCCATATCCGTCGGCGGAAGCGGCTCGCGTCTGTCAGAGAGATTTCGCCTTTAAAGGCGCATTAAAACAGCGGCTGAAGTGCAGAACCCGAGCAGAGCAGCAGCAGCAACAGCACAACAACAACAACAACAGCTCTGACAGAGAGAAATAAACACATAAACACAATCACCAGCACGCGCTGACGTCAGGGTGAGTGCGTTTAACACGTTACAATGTTGCATTTGCGCTGCGGCGGCTCGTTTGATCTTATGCTTGATGTTCTGTGCGTTGTCATCCTTTACATCTGATTGCTCAAGCATCTGCACTTCGTGTTTTATTATTGGTTTGATATTAGCAGCTGACTTGTCACGTAACCGCTGCGGTATTTTGATTCATAGCATGCTTCTTAGATGTTCTGGATGCATTAGTTTCCATCAGGAGCTATAGGATACACTGAAGGGTTTGTAGACATGTCTGACATGGATATGAAATGTTAGTGGTTCCTTGCTGGTGCACATGATGTTGACAGTTGCTGGTGCATGAGTTGTTCTATGTGGATGAGTGTAGTTTTATAGCTCCAGTTATGTGGTTTCCTTACATCATGTTCAGTAGCTGATGTCTAAATGTGAACCTGCTGGCAGGCAGAGAGCTGAGCTGATGGATGACTGTTACACAACTGTGTGCTTCTGCTGTCCCGTTCACTTTCACTGGGCTTCTTGTGCACCGAATCTCATGATGACCTTCACAAACTCGCTCTTTTGCTCTAAAACTCACTTGAGATGTAGATCACTTAAAAAAAAGAAAAAAAGAAAAAAAAAAAATCAGTTTTTTTTTTAATATTGAATCAAAATCATCACAAAAAATAATAATTCACCCATATGGTGTTCAATCCCTTTTATTAAAATCATCATTATTCCCTGAAAAGCATGAGCTGCTTCTGTTTTCCATGCAACAAAATTAGATGGTGATTTATACCTCATATATGTTATATTTTACTTTTATTGTGTTTTTGGCTTTTTCAAAAACACAGCTCAATAAAAGTCAAATATAATGAAAAACTACCTCTTTAAAGGGGTTGTTGTTTTTGCATATATTTATTTGAATATGCAAACACTATATAAAAGCCAGTGTTCAATTCAAACTATAGCCTTTTTATTTGAGTTTTATGACAGCTCTGCATCCTCCTGTGACGCCTGACAAGCACAGTTTTCACTCCTCTCATTCAGAATGCATTGAAATCGCATGTAATTTGACCTTCGGCTGCATAATATTCAAAGCAGGCATGTGTCTCTCTCTCTTTCTCTGTGTGTGTGTCTTCAGTATGGTTTACTGCAGACTGATTAGTCGGTGTGTTTTGTTAACCCTTGTTTGGACGGTCTCTGCAGGTTCTCAGCCAGCTGTGCGTCCGGACAGAAGACTCGACGCTGCTCTTGTATGCAGTCGGACTGGATATTTATGAAGCTTTCAAGGCTTTTTGGTGAGTCACTGTTTCTGTGCTGGTGTCATATTCTCTCTGCTCGATTGTTAATACTGATATCAGGTTATCCAAGAATAATAGGTCAAAAGAAATTTCTACTTTTGTATCCTTAGAGTGAGTAGTGCTTCTTATAATTTAATTTATTTATAATTTTATTTTTTAATAATTTTTTAAAACACTTTTTTAAATAATAATAATTGTATTTTATTTATTTATTTATTTTTTTCTGAAGCAGCTAAATTGTGGTCAGTTTTTGTCTGGGACAGCTCCCTCTGTTGTGTAATTTGATCTGGTCACGATCGGCGTGAAACTCGTGGTGCAGCAGTTTGTAGTTTGTCAAGCTGCGGTTTCAAATCAGTTCAACTACAAGCTACACGAAAAGTTTATTTATTTTAAAATCAGAGCTGTATTTATCTGGCAAAACTCAGTGAGGTTTTTATCGGGTGATGGTTAAACTTGTTCAGAATTAAAATTAAAACTGTGATTGTTTTGAGGTGCTATTGAAGCTTATTTCTACAGCAGAATAAATATATAAAAAAGGTCATTGTGTTTTCCTCGCAATTGTAAGTTTATATCTTAAGTTTTTCCTCAGAATTGTGATTTTTATATCTCGCAATTGCAAACAGAATTACAAGAAAAAAGTCAGAATTGCAAGATGTAAAGTCAGAATTCTGGGGGAAAAAGTTAGAATTCTGAGGAGAAAAGTCAAAATTCTGAGAAAAATAAGTCATAATTCTAAGATTTTTTTTTTTTTTTTTTTTTTTAGAATTTTAAGAAAAAAAGTAAAAAAAAATAAATAAATTAGAATTCTATGAAAAAAAAAGAATTCTGAGAGAATTTTAGAATTCCTGGAAAATATATATATATATATGAAATATAAATATATATGAAATAATCTTCCATAGAGGCGGTTGCAGCTGGCGTGTTTGTGAATGGTGCTGCTGATGTGACAGATGCTCGGTGAGCCTCAGGCTGCATCTGCAGCGAACGCAACACATCGCAGTCTAGACCGCTGACCAGTCGTCCGCTCCTTTGCATAAATCAAGACCACTTCAACGCAGATTGCTGCCCTGTTGTCAGATTGTTTTCTTTGCAAATTCCAGAAAAGAGGACTCAAAAAATAAAGATTCAAAAATGGCGTTTTTGCAGTAATGCCATAAAATAACCACGTTTTGATTCCCCGAAGAACCTTTACCTTTTAGTGAAAGCATTTTTTCTTAATGTGAAGAACACTTTTAAAACCCTTTTCCACTATAAAGAACCTGTTGTGGAATGGAATGGCTGTTAAATGTTCTCTATGGAACCATCAATGCCAGTAATTGGCATCTGTTTTTAAGAGTGGATGGTGTTTCATTTGTTTCGTCCTCCCTGTTGTGCATTCATCTCAGTTACTGCTCTCATTTTGTGAATTGCACAAAATAGTCAACACTTTTTTTTTTTTGTTGCATAAAAACAGAATGCCATCAATTTTGTAAGCAGCCTTGCGTAAACGACAGAAGGACATAAACTGAACATGCACATCAACATATACACTAATTTATCTTAACGAGTAGGTAATGACTGTAGACATGGACAAAAGCATTGTAAAGCAGCTGACCCGGAACCTCATATTCATTATGTCACAGATGGTTTGCTTAAAGTTTAAGTGAGTAACCGGTAATGACCAGTTTCCCAAAAGCGCTTGCGCTGGTCATGCAAACAGACAGGTTGAGTTGATGTTGCTGTGTCAGGCTGGTTGAGGACCGAGTAACATTGTGGCAGTGTCAGTTTTTAGTGGAATCAGTTTAGATTGGTTAGCTTATATTTTGTTACATTTTGGATAAGCATTGAAACACCAAACGAACTCGAACATCAGATTTAAGCGTTAATGCATGGAGGTTGTGTTACATTGCAGACACTTTTTTATTAAAATCTTATTTTATGAATGACTTATTGCGTGTTTTAGCACAACTAGAATGCTGTGTTGATCAATCAGCATCTCTTTTTTGTTTTTTTTAATGCAGCATTTTTTAATGATGTTCACTCTGCCTTCATGAGAATTGTATTTCTCTAGACGTTCTAACAGATTCAATGGAGCAAATGAATGCAATGTGTTATTCCTTTCTCAACAGCAAGGACGGTAGCGCAGTTGCATAAGATCTTTATTTAATAAAAGCCTCTCAACACTGAGGACTTTCAGTCCAGGACTGACTCTAAAGCTCTGCGGTTTCTTCCTCACATGCTCTAGGATGATTTAAAGTGCTCCTCAATGAGGCATGATGAAGTAGCTCATGCCTGTTTATAATGATTTATTTAATAATAAATGTTTATTATTATAAAAAAATAAAGTTTTTTTCATGCACCATAGCACTGAATGCATTTATTCACCCAAAAATGAAAAGTCTGCCTTCATTTACTCACCCTCAGGTTGTTCCAAACCTGTATAAATTTCTTTGTTGTTCTGTTGTACACAAAGAAAGATATTTTGTACCCAAGCAGATCACGCTATATAATACACACGCCGGTATGGCTCAGGTGTCTCCTTCAGGTCAAGTCTGTGGGTTTTTTTAGGCCTTAACCTGTTATTATGTCTTTCTCTTTTTAAAATGCTGTTCTATTTTTCGACATGGGCTTGTCATAAGGTGTTAATAGAGAAGACGGTCACAGATGTTGAGCTAGTGAGATTCCTCAGAGACCACAGGAACGATTGTGCTTCAGCTCTATGGATGCGAAAGCTTTTAAAACACCTTCATTCGTCCTTCACCCTCCTCCTCTTCAGCTCAGGTCAGAGTTAACCAGCTTAAACGTTGAATAAAGACACATACATCACTAAAGGACTGGTCAGACTCACAGAGGGCATTTAGAGGTGCTTCGTTAAACGTTTTCAAGTGTGTTATATCATATTTTTTCACATGTTACCTGCAGAACCTCTCAGATAAAGCAGTTTCTGATGTTACAGGACGTTGTGAACGCATGCTTAATGCTGATTCACTCCCACTTTGTTCCTCCCATGATCTGGTTTGCTTATAGAACTCATTGTTTTATTTACAATAAGGTTGTAATTGTCAGAACTTGTTGCCTGTCAACTTGGCTAACAGGTTGCATGAGTTCAGTAAAAGTATGGAAACATCTTGTCATTTGTTTTCTGAAGGTTGTTGAGATGTTGTGACACAGCCCTCTCAGATGTCCGTCTTATCTGCCTGGTTTTTGTATTAATCACATTGTTATGCGATGATGTGGTTTTTAGAATGTTGCTGTTGGTTTTAGGGTGTTCTGATTGGTTCCATGGGTGTTCTGTGTTAGTGATCACATCTATTCTGTGGTATTTCAGCCCTTCCTGTTGTATTTGTGTGCTTTGTTGTTTCGTTAGTGTCTCCAGGTGAGTTTCTGGAGAAGGTTGGCTTTCGCTCAAGAACAGCATTAACACGAGGCCCTCGGCCCCGGAGTGCCGGACAGATCCTCTCTGTGTTTGCTCTATAGTGTCCGTCCATCTGCCCAGATATTGCTGCTGCTGCTGCTCTAATAACAGATATCTATTTGGGGTGTTGTACAGTATATTGTGTCTTATTAGAATTATTTTTGATTTTTGTAAGTTTGTTCAGGGTTGTATCTTATTTACAACCTGGGACAATTCAGTGTGAAGAAAAATCACTTGATGCCCTCACTTCGTTCATTTGGCAATAGTTTTTCTATGGCATAAACTAGCTTTCTGTGAAACCTAGTGAACTGCTCTGCTTTTAACTGCCTACATAGACAGCTGCCTTCTGAGGCTGCATGATAACTGAAATGGACACTCATTATTGACTTATTTGGAATGCACTACATAGGCAGTAAGTAACCTAGTGTTGTTTTAGTGTGTGTGTGTGTAATATATATATATATATATATATATATATATATATATATATATATATATATATATATATATATATATATATATATATATATATATACTTTCATTTATTTCTTATTTTATTTATGCATTTATTTCATTTTAATATATATGTAAAATGTAATTATTATTTAATTATTTATTTTTATTTTATTTTTTATTCATTTTAATGGGCATGTGTTTTATGTATATACTTTTATTAGTTTTATTGGTTTTATTTATATTTATTTTTTTAATATATATATTAAAAATAATATATTTTTTTATTTTTATTTTTTTAATATATTTTTTTAATATATATAATATATATATTTAATATATTTAATATATATAATATATATATATATACACACATTTTTATGTAAGTTTAATTTTACTTATTTTATTGTGACATTTCTCATTTTCATTTACGTTTTTATGTAATTATATATTATTTCAGCTTTATTTCAATATAGTTAAATTTTAGTTAACACAAGCAATGTGACTAAGCATAAACAATACATATTATTCTCAAAAATGTGATCAAATAAAACATTTTAATTAGATTTGAATGATTTTTATCTATATTTATTAGTATTGTAATGTCTAAAAAGTTCCCTTATCACACATTTCTCTTGATTCTCTTGACAATCTTGAGTGTTTTTTAACTGATCTCATTGCAGTGCATTCTTTCCATGAACGATACATGCAGTACTTCCTTAGAATTGGTCGAAACCACCTCTGCTGTCTATGTAGGGAGCTCACTAGGTTTTATAACAAAGGTTGGTTTGTTTGAATGACAAAAGTCAATCTTTTGCACATTCAAAGCTCATTTAAAGAAGATTAAAATATGAAATATGAATGACTCTTGCTAATCTCTCTACTGCTCTGAGCCTGTACGACCGACTCCTTCCAGTGATGTTGCAGCATCAAATCTGAGCTTATAATGGATTGTCATTTGAGACTCTGTTCTGAATCTGATGGGCTGCGTGTCAAATCCTGCCATCTGCACTCTCATGCTGCGCTCTGACCTCCAGGTCACACTTTACAATAAGATCCCATTAGTTAACTCTAGATAATGCATTTACTAACAATGAGCAGTGCGTTTGTCACAGTATTTATTCATCTTTGTGAACATTAGTTAATAAAAATACAGTTGTTCATTGTCCGTTAAATAATAGTAACATATGCAAGGTGTTTCTAATTTATGACCTTATTCTGCAGCATTCTGTTATCGGATGCTCAGAAGATGATAAAACACACATGACAAAGCCTGCATTTGTTTTCCAGCTGTATGTTTATTAACCAAGATCACTAAATATGTTTTACACACCTGTTAAACAGGTTTTATTGTAATGTAATATAAGACCTTAAGGAACATTGATGCATTTTATCAACTTAATGATCAAATTAATGTGATGTTTGTCTGCCGTCAGCTTGAACTTAAATGGACTCGACATGGTTTGAGACTTTATATTACATAATCTGCATTAAAAAGCTGTGAGTAAGAGTTTTGTTAAGCAGAACAGATCGTATAAAATGCGAGTTATTTTAACTGGTCAGGATTTTTCCGCTCATATTCATTCTTGCATAATGCTCAGTGTGTGTCAGCGCTCCCTGAGGGCCGGCGCGCTCACGTAACCTGCTGCTAGACAAACCTGCTTAAAGAATGATGTGATGAGTTAATTTTGGGAGCCAGACCTTCCAAACAGAACATTTGAATTAACATAAATAATTCAAATCAGATCGATTAATAATTAAAGCAGCTGAAAGAATAGTCGTGTGTATGTGTGTGCTTGACTGCAGGGCTAGAAGAGATCAATATTTAACACACTAATGTGTACAATAAGAATGTTTTGAACTCTGAATATCCAAGAAGAGTTAGACACTAGACTGAGTTGACTAATACAACTTTTTGTTTTAAGCCCTCAAATGGGTTGTTTTAACCAAGCATTTGTTGTTTTAACCCTTCGAGTTGACTAATACACCCTAAGAACTGTTACAAATCCTACTGAGCCGACTACCTAGACAGCATTTTAGGAAAGTTTTAGGCATGCGTTATACTGTTTTTATTTTTATTTATTTTTTTAAATCCCTTACTTTTGGCTAAAATCTAAGGCAGCATCTCATATATTCTGTGCAGATCATGCAATACCATAATGTTTATGCTTGGTGGGAAAAAATGATGAACAAGAAAAATAAGTCATATTTCTAAGAATTTTTTTTTTTTTTTTTTTTTTTTTTTTTTTAGAATTTTAAGAAAAAAAGTCAGAATTCTGAGAGAAAAAAAAAAATAGAATTCTAAGAAAAAAGAATTCTGAGAGAATTTTAGAATTCCTGGAAAATATTTAGAATTCTGAGAAAAAAATTAAGAATTCTGAAAGAAAGAATAGTCTTACTTTTGGCTAAAATCTAAGGCAGCATCTCATATATTCTGTGCAGATCATGCAATACCATAATGTTTATGCTTGGTGGGGAAAAAATGGATGCATGATGATGAACAAGATATGTATATTCTAAAATTGTATTTTGTTGAATACCGAAAAATGTTGATGCAAATGGTTATTTATGAATACTAAAAGTAAAACCATATATATATATTTTTTTTACTTGAAACAAAATAAACTGAAATATAAAATATAAAAAAAATACATATTTTATTTCAGCTGGTTGCAAAGGCAACATTTCTCATTTATGTATTAACTGAAAGTACTAAAATCCTCAACAATCCTCATTTTGGCTGCGTGAAATTCTCCATCAGTGTCCAATTGTTGAGCAACCGAAGCAGGAGCTGTTAAAGCTCCGCCCTCTTCTGGAAAGGGGGCGGGAGCAGCAGCTCATTTGCATTTAAAGGGACACACACAGAAACTGCGTGTTTTTGCTCACACCCAAATAGGGGCAAATTTGACAAGCTATAATAAATGATCTATAATAGTATCAATGATATATGGAAAATTATTTCTGCCTGGAAATTAAAAATTTAATTGCGACTTATTATCTCATAACTGTAATTTTTTTTGTCAGAGTTGTGAGATATAAACTAGCAATTCTGAGGGGAAAAAGTAAGCTCAATTCTGACTTTTTTCTCGCAAGTGCAAATTCTCATAATTCAGAGAAATAAATGAATTTCTCTCAATTTTATCTTTTTCTTTTTGTTATTCTGTGGTGAAAACAAGCTGCCATTTTGATACTAAAATAACAGCTTCATCAAACTTTTCATCAAAAGTTAAACTAAGAAATGAATTGTATGTCGAGTGCAGGGCCGTCCCAATTATGGGGCGGGGCCCCGGTGCGAGTAAGAGGCAACGTGGTCCCCCTCGGTCAGTCCGTGCGCAATCGCCGCAGGGCAGTCGCACCGTTTGCACCACCCCAAGGACGGACCTGGTCGAGCGCAACCTGCTGCCTTCCCAATCATTCACGTATGAGGCTCTATTTCAGTTAGGACACCTATCAGATTGCATGTGTTTGTTGTGGACAGCAAGGCAGTTCACTACTGTAGGCTTTTGGATCAGAGCTGTTGTGTTTTTCTCTTTATGCATCTGTGAAACAGAGGGTTTGCATAGACTCTGACTAGATTTTGACTATAAACTTCAGCTGGCAGTATATTTTTTCCTGCCCTATCAGAGACTGACGCATGTGTGTCATAAGAGGTCGACTGTGGCAAAGGCCTCACTTTCTCAGACCGGAATTTTCCATCAAGGTTCATGTGCTGTGGGAGGAGCCGTATGTGGTATTTTTGCAGATCTTGGTTTGGGAGTTTAGAGCCGTGCTGTTGTTGTGTTTGAACAAGTGTTGTTTTCTGCAGTGGGAATGAGGGAGGATTGGATCAAGGACGATGTTGTCTGGAACAAAATATCCTCCTACTAAAGAATAGTATGCTACAATACTACTCGTACTATTTCTTCAGTTTACAGCATGTGTGTTGTGCACAGTATGCATAATATGCATGCAATATCAGAATACAGTATGCAACTCTTTAGATGACATTAAACATGCGTTTAATTAGTCATGAGACATCAGTGTTGCACATTGTTGTTTTTAATGTCTATCATTTGCATGCTGCATACTGCTTCAAATACTTCAAAGTGAATAGTATATTGTCCTAAAACAGCCTGATCAAGGCATATACCCATAATGCATCTTTTTCAAGAGAATGTCACTGCTGTCAGCAATAGCTTGTGATTTATGAGTCCTTGTGAGTGTGTTGCATCTCTGACCTGGCAGTTTCTCTTTGGTTGCAGTTTTGTTTCTCAATTATATTGCAAAAAAGAATGTTTTTGTTCATTTTTTTTATCTTGCAGTCCAAGAATAGCATCAGGATACCTTTAGCCCAGTCTGATCGCTGTTGCTAAGCGACGCGTTGCAATAATTTATGCTGAGCCATGAAATTAATCAGCACTGTTAATTCCCGTTTGATCTGACTGGGAAACAGTGCGGGTAAGAGAAGACGCTAATGTTTGTTAATGCTGAGGATCACGTTCACGAATGCCCCAACCACACAGACATCTCCATGCATTCAGGCCCCATGCAGACCAGTGCAACCCAACACCTCACCTCAAACTGGGTCAGGGCCAGCACCAACACCCTGCCTGTCCCAAACACCTGCCGCCCCATGTGATGTCATCATGAACTAATCAATCACAATGTCCGTGTCACCTCCAAGTTGCATCTCAGTTCACCACACCCTCAAACTTAATCAATCAGGAATTTCAGCATGTCAGAGGTGGGAGGGAAGAAGATAAATACAGCTCATGTTGATGTGTTGAAATGTTGTTTACTTGTCTGAGCTTTGTGTCAGAGTTGTTTGTTTTCCATAAGAGCTTTTCAGGTAGATGTCGGTCCACTTATAGATCAGATCTGATGTCGAACGTCTGCGCAGTTCAGGGATGATGGTCTTAATTTAGTGCAGTAAGCCGCATCACATCTTACCCGGAAAACTGAGGGCTCGTCATTGACTTCTTCTCAATTGCTTTCCTCTGTTTGGGAGTTTTTTGGGCGTCTGCCCGTTTGGCAAGACTCCGGCTTGCATTACTCACTGGACTTTGGCCGCCGTCTGTACTGGCAGCTGATGATGATGAGGAGGAGTGTCTGACGCTCACGTCTGAAAACAGTTCCTTTAGGTACTCTTTTCTCCTCTGTTGGGTTGCGCACTGCAAAAAATGATTTTCTTGCTCAGTATTTTTGTCTTGTTTTCCAGTAAAAATATAAACATTCTTAAATCAAGATATACTTACTTGGGAAGCAAAATGACTTGAAGGATTAGTTCACTTTAGAACTCACCCCCATGTCATCCAAGATGTTCATTTCTTTCTTTCTTCAGTCGAAAAGAAATTAAGGTTTTTCAGGAAAACATTCCAGGATTTTTCTCCATATAGTGGACTTCACTGGGGATCAACGGGTTGAAGGACCAAATGTCAGTTTCAGTGCAGCTTCAAAGAGCTCTACATGATCCCAGACGAGGAATAAGAGTCTTATCTAGTGAAACTATCAGTCACTTAAAAAAAAATGAATAAAAATGTATATACTTTTTAACCACAAATGCTCATCTTGCACTTTTCTGTGATGTGCCACGCATTACCTAATCATGTTGGAAAGGTCACACGTGACGTAGGCGGAAGTACCAATCCAGTGTCTACAAAAGCAAACATGCAAAGACTAAGTCAAAGGCTCTTTACAAAAAAAAAAGGTAAAACAACGATGTCGGACGATTTTGTAATTGGAGGAGAAAATAAGAATAAGTACCGCGGTACTTTCGCCTACGTCACGCAGACCTTTCCAACGTGATTACGTAATGCATGTTACATCGCAGAGAAGTGCAAGACAAGCATTTGTGGTTAAAAAGTATATACATTTTTATTTATTTTTTTGTAGAAAATGAATTAATTTAATACAAAATATTAAATTAAAAAACATTGTCAAACTACAATATAGTACAATCATTTCATTGAAATAAAAAAATTGATTTTTGACCGACACGCAAACAGCACCACAGGGTTAAAGTGTATGCTTTCCATCGTCGTCATCATCCCTGCTGATCATCACAGTCATTGTTTATCGTATGTTTTGGATTAGAACTATCTTAACTCCATTCTTTAGGTTTGACGCAGGGCTTTTACTGGATTTGTGTTACTGCACGTGCAGGATCCCGCTGATGCAGCGCTGGCCCTTTAAATCCTTTCTGTTTGCGTGTGCGTGTGCGTGTCAGTCAGCAAGACGAGTTGGTTACAGAAGCTGACCAAGCCACCCAACCTGCTGACACTCCAGTTAAGTGCGCGTGTGTTTGCGCAGCGGCTGTTGGTCAGGCAGAGAGCATGTTAGTGGGGAAGATTCGTCACACTTTGAGTTGATGTTGTCACACATGTGGCTCCTCCTCCTGCGCTGCAGCACTGCGGTCACTGCGTCTCGCACACCTGCAGGGTCTGTTTACATTCCTGAGGAGCTCGTGCACTGCTGCAGCACTGTCATCTGCTGGAAATGAGCTTTTTCCTGTTTTAAGCCAAAACATGACAAAATGAGTGAGGTTTATGCTTATATTTAGTTCAAGATATATTCTCTGAAAGAAAAAGAAAAAAGTCTTATCTTTTGCAGCAGTGAATTTCTCTAGTTTTAATGATGCTTAGATACTTCTTAGATTTATTAGATATTTCTACTGGAAAAGGACTGTTTTTTGTGAATGCTGCATTGGTTCATAGAAATCGATTGGTTCTCACTCTTAGTGAAGTCATGGAGGCAAGTAGAGATAGATGACAGGAAAACTACACTCTAAAAAATGCTGGGTTAAAAATAACCCAAATTGGGTTGAAAATGGACAAACCCAGCAATTGTTGTTTTAACCCAATAATTGAGTTGTTTTAACCCCTCAAATGGGTTGTTTTAACCCAGTGGTTGGGTTAAATGTTTGCCCAACCTGCTGGGTGGTTTTATTTAACTCAACTATTGTTTAAAAAATACTGTATTGCTTGCTTAAAATGAACCACAAGTATATTGGAAATGAACATTATATTTAATAAATGAATATTTATTAATAAGTTTAATTGATAATAATTAAACAATAAATTGTTTATTAATAAATGTTCACCTTTTGATTATTATTGTTGCCTCTAGTAATTGTCTTTTTTTCTTCTTCTTCTTTTTTTTTTTTTTTTTTTTTAAATTTCCAACCTATTTTGGGTTCATTTTAAGAATTTTTACACAATAGTTGGGTTAAATATAACTGCCCAGCACGTTGGGCAAACATTTAACCCAACTGCTAGGGTAAATGCATTTAACCTCGTCACAAGCATGTCAATGCCCAGTTTTCCCCAGTGTTAACCATGCAAATGATAAATAAATGCCTCTTGACTCTTGGTTAACCCAATCATTGGGTTTGTCCATTTTCAACCCAACTTAGATTGTTTTTAACCCAGCATTTTTAGAGTGTACTAAAAACTGTTCATTTGTTAGCCATATAATTGCTAGATATATCATGTTCAGTATGCACTGATCACAAAAAGAAACCATATTTTTCTATTGCTGCTATGCTATTGCTAAGGTGTTCTGAGTTGTTGCTAGGTGGTTTCTTACTGTCGTGAGTTTAATTAATCAAAATAACAGTATACCTCTTAAATCACATGTCTTGTTGAGGAGGAATCAGATATTGCATGTTGAAGTTTAATAATTAGTGCTATCATGGGTTTGATCACACCCCAAGTATAAGCAAACACCTCTAATAAACACAGACAGCCAAAGTAAAATCTCCCTGCCAGTGTCCAAACGCGAGTTTGTTTTCATTGTCTGAACATGATGTCCTTGTGATTTACATGTACATGGCACTCGTGAGGCCAAATGGTCAAATACTTCAGCTCTTGTTATGACGACTGTAAATCATCCTGCCAACAGCAATACACACTGCGTTTTTGTTATGTCTGACTTCAGTTGTGAAATGCATGCTCACAGGTGGAAACCTGGCATGTAGAAGACGCTGAAATATTTCTCAATGGGGCGTTGGTATTGTGATTTGGATCAGAGTTATCGCTAGACGAATTTGTAATCCGAGCGTCACCTGAATCCCATCATTAATCATCCTGACCTGATCTCCGTGTGTGCCTCGTGAGCCTTTGATTAGTAAATAACCCAAATAGTCCCCAGTTTCTCTTCAGTCATGTGGATTTGGTTCCCCCAGGATCAGCGGATGGATGTAGGCCAGCCGGGGGAGGAGGTTTTTCCCCAGCACGCACAAATATAAACCCGATACCTTGACTGCAGTCAGCTTGACCTATGAAACTTAGCCAGTGTAATTTGGGTCAGCTGTACACTGTTGCAGTTAAATGTGTATTGGCTTAGTGACAGTCTGCCAAATAGAGATGCACCAATAACAGAGTATGAATACCAATACTTTCTTTTTCGTAATTGCTATAATACTGTTACCTGTACTGTATGATATATCGAATTAAAATTGTTATCACAAGATGGCTTAGTGTAATTATCAAAGCTGCGATTTAATTAAAGGATTAGTTCATTTCAGAATTAAAATTTCCTGATAATTTACAATACGATACGCATTACTTAATCACATTGGAAAGGTTACGCATGACGTAAGCGAAAGTACTGATCCAATGTCTACAAAGTGAACATGCAAAGACTAAGTCAAACACCCTTTACAAAAAAAGGTAAAACAACGATGTCGGCTGATTTTGAGAAAATGAGATGGAGTTTTTCACCCTACCACGGTACTTCCGACCTTTCCAACGTGATCAAAATCCCTTCAAGACAAGTCATTTCACTCGACGGCCATCTTTGAAACACCTCTCGGGCATGCAAGTGCAGCTCCTATCTCTGTGAATGGGGAAACATCAAATTCTCAAAAGCTGTTTGGCAAGCTTTCGATAAAATTTCTTATTTGAAATCACCAATGAAATCTGACAACAACTGTCTCATAAACTTTGTTTCTAAATGCTCAAATCATGACAAAAAACCTGTATTTTTCAGGCTGGATCAAGCGAGTGTGCATGTGCAATCTCTATAGGAAGTGCGCGTCTGACTGTTTCTATAGGAACCAGAGCTTTTAATGGCCGCTGCAGTGACGCAATGACTTTACCAATCGCTGATTGGCTCTTATTTAGAAGGCGGGACTTATCCGCTATATTGCACGTTGCACTTTCTCCCAATCAAAACAATTCGAGTGACGCGTCTTGTGTTTTTCTATGTGTTATTTGTGTTATTTTTTTTAGAAAATGGCCGATGGTTTCTCTAGATAAGACCCTTATTCCTCAACTGGGATCATGTAGAGCTCTTTGAAGCTGAACTGAAACTGACATTTGGACCTTCAACCCGTTGAACCCCAGTGAAGTCCACTATACACTCTAAAAAAAATGGTGCAATATAGTAAAAGTGGTTCTTTTGGCTCGTAATCATAGGGGAACCACTTTAAGTGTTATATAGCACCAAATCTTGGTGCTTGGTGCTATATAGCACCACTACTGTATACAGGACCTGTTAAGCGGCTGTATGGTTCTTCAGTGGTTCTTTGGGGTGATTAAGGTGCTATATAGCACCACTGCCGTACAAAGACCCTGTTAAGCCCCTTTAAAGGTTCTTTATAGAACCACTGTTGGTGCTGTTTAGCACCATTTTTGTTGAAGAAATAAAATGCAATATGGCACCTCTTATGGGTTTTACATAGCACCATTTGACAAAGGTATGTAGAGCACCTTTAAAGATATGGTGCTGCATAGCACCAAAAGTGGTTCCCTCTATGATTATGAGCCAAGAACCACTTTTAGTGCAATTTATTTTTCTGCAATATATTTATATTGCAGAAAACCAAAATATCCCAATGCAATTTTTCCAGTATTGCACAGCTTTAAATGGGAATGCTAATGGATATTAGATATCATTCTCCAGGAATATATTAAACTCCTGGTATCAGCTGATATTGTACGTTTTGTTACTGTAAACAATCAATGCTGTTTGTTGCTTAGAAAATTAGAGCTCTGCTGGGAAATCGCCACCTGCAATCTCGTGTTTTTGTGGGCGTATCAACAGATGACTTTTTCTCCCAGCTGCTGAACTAAACAATCTGTCCTGTTATCAGTGTCTGTTATTTCATCCCACAGCAGCAGGTTAGCGTTACTTGACCTCTCTTTCTATCTCTCACTCTCTCACGTCCTTGTTTTCCCTCACCTCTCGCACATTCACGTGTGAAAGACATGCTCTGTGCATAAACCACCATAGGAATGTCACAATTCAGACGGTCCATCATAAGCATTTTGGCCGTTGAAGGCCAGTTAAGCTCCAGAGATCTCTCTCTTTTTCTCTTTTTTTGTCTTATGTAACTTTGAGATGTCAATCATGCTGAAGCACTGTCGTGTGTCTGGCTAATGCGCTGCTAATGAGTCTGACCGATCGATCGTTAATTGCTGACTGGACTGTGAGGAAATGTGGTGTGTGTTTGTCACGTTTGAATACAGGAGGATCATGTGATCCCAGCCCTCATGTGTTGGGAATAAACAGGATAAAATTGGCTGCAGCATCAGATTTGTATGCGGTGCTAACTGCTAAACCTAGTCTGTAACTAAAATAGTTTATAACCTTGAACTTTAAGAGGCATCTCAACACCTCGCTGTCCCTGATTTAAGTGTGTGCTTTGCTTGCGTGTGGACGCTGGGCATCGAGGTCACTCACTAGGTGATCTTGATTTACAGCACTGTCGTTAATTCAGACCTCTGTGCCGTTTGATCAAACACACTTTGAGCTTCAGCAGATCTGATGGAGAGATGATTCATAATTGTGTAGAGACTGATGAGGGTGTGTGTGTGTGTGTGTGTTTCTGTCACATGAGTGATGGATGTTACCGTTCCCTCTCTGATCTCTCATGGTTGTCTTTATAACTGATGGTTTAACATTATGCATGTGTGAGATGTCCTGGAGAAAATCAACACACTGACATCAGATCAACTTTTCCTCTCATTTGAGAGAACTTTGAAAATGAAGAATCCATCCATCCATCCATCCATCCATTATTTTATCTGTTCCATCCATCCATCCATCCATCCATCCATCCTTTTATATGTTGTTCCATCCATCGATCCATCCATCCATCCATCCATCCATCCATCCATCCATCCATCCATCCTTTTATGTTGATCCATCCATCCATCCATCCATCCTTTTATGTTGTTCCATCCGTCCATCCATCATCCATCCATCCATCCATCCATCCATCCATCCATCCATCCATCCATCCATCCTTTTATATGTTGTTCCATCCATCCATCCATCCATCCATCCTTTTATATGTTGTTCCATCCATCCATCCATCCATCCATCCATCCTTTTATATGTTGTTCCATCCATCCATCCATCCATCATGTTGTTCCATCCATCCATCCATCCATCCATCCTTTTATATGTTGTTCCATCCATCCATCCATCCATCCTTTTATATGTTGTTCCATCCATCCATCCATCCATCCATCCATCCATCCATCCTTTTATATGTTGTTCCATCCATCCATTCTGTCCATCCGGCGTTCCATATGCCGTTCCATATGTCGTTCCATATGTTGTTCCATCTGTCGTTCCATCCGCCGTTCAACATGTTGTTCCACCCATCCATCCATCCATCCATCCTTTTATGCCGTTCCATCCATCCGGCGTTCCATGTTGTTCATGGATGTTGAACAACAGAACAACATCCATCTGTTGTTCCATCCATTCATCTGTTGTTCCATATGTTGTTCCATCCATCCATCGGTTGTTCCATATGTTGATCCATCCATCCATCTGTTGTTCCATATGTTGTTCCATCCATCCATCTGTTGTTCCATATGTTGTTCCATCCATCCATCTGTTGTTCCATCTGTTGTTCCATCCATCCATCTGTTGTTCCATATGTTGTTCCATCCATCCATCTGTTGTTCCATCCATCCATCTGTTGTTCCATATGTTGTTCCATCCATCCATCTGTTGTTCCATCCATCCATCATCCTGGATGTAATATATACTGTATATTTATGTACACTTTATATAGTAGTGAACTGAATCATTTAAAAAATAATACAAATGCATGCTATTATGACTCTGGTATTGCAATAATATCACATCTCATGATATCAGGTCATTCACTCACCTGGTGTGTGTGTGTGTGTGTGTGTGTGTGTGTTAGTAATTGTGTTTTGCACGTTCATGAGAAAGCAAGATACTTCGGCCCCACGGGATGCTGTTATGTAAGAATCTCAGCACAGGTGAGGAGTGAATTAATCACTCGCTTTCCCACCGACAGCTCAAAGCTCTTTCCATCTATTACCTTATGTTTATTGATCCCATGATCACATTCAGACTGTCTCTCAGTATCTACATCCTCTGAAACATCATAGTCAGAGTTCTGCAGAACGGCAGCGGGTTCTGCTCTCTGTCGGATGGCAGCTTTCCTCTGACAGGCGGTTGAGAAGATTTTCCACAGCGCCGCTGCAGTGGAACCGAATCCAGCGCGACCCGCTCGGGCCCCTCTTACCTTCTCACATGACAGGCCGCTTTTGGTGCAGATGGTACATTTGCCAACAGCCTCTGAGGAGAGCAGCTCGACACTCTTTCAGCCAGAGCCGCATTGCTCTGACGCAGATGTTTTTGATTGTGGCTGGTTCAGTAATGCATCCGTTTATTGGCTTATTGCTAATGGCGTGAAGCTCTCAGTGCCGATGAGGGGAAACTCAACACTGTGGTTGACATGATGCCTGATGAATGATGGACGGCAGAGTCTCTGCAGGGAGACTGCTTGGGCCTGTTAGCCATTTTACAAAACTGTCAACTGTGGAAAGACAGTTTTTTTTTTTTTTTTTTTGAACGAACAGACTCTGTTTATTATGCAGCTCCTGTCATGCTGTCAGATGTTTCTGTAGATCGACGGTCAGGGTGGATTTAAGTGGGAGTTTTGCCAGAGTGTCTCCAGTCTAACATAATGATGTGATACTCTAATAAGCATAAAAACACATCACACACACAATAAAATTGTCAAAATAATTAGTTTTAAATTTAAACTACCCACATTTGAATTTGGTAAAACCGGAATCTATTTGGGTGAATGTCTATCCCTTTTAGAATTTAAATTAAATCCAAAATACAGCAAAAACAGTAATATTGTGAAATATTTTTACAATTCAAGAGAACTGTTTTCTGTTTGGATATATTTTAAAATGCAATTTATTTCTGTGATCAAAGCTGAATTTTCAGCATCATTACTCCGGTCTTCAGTGTCACATGATCCTTCAGAAATCATTCTAATATGCTGATTTGCTGCTCAAGAAACATTTATCTCATCTATCTCATCTATCTATCTAATCAATGAGTTTGTTGCAATGCATTTTGGTGTGTCTTTTCTATTAAGAAATTAAGATTTTTTTTAAATAAATTATTTATATTACAAATTAAACATTTTAATATTTAAATATTTTATACACATTAAATAATATCAAATAATATTGTGTAATAATGTACATAATATTTATAATAAACTTTTATATTAAAAATAAAATATTTAAATATTTTATGCACATTAATTTAATATCATTACATTGTATAATAATTAACATCATATTAATAATAAACATTTGTCTTGCTTTTTTGCCAACTTGTATGGATATTTTTTTCACTGCTGTTGTTGTAATGAATTCTTGCATTTATTGTTTTACTTTCAAGACTTTATCTATATTAAATTAATATCAAAATATTATATAATAATTAACAACATTGTTTTTGTCATTGTGGTTGTTGCAATACATTCTCAGATTTATCTTTTCCACGAAGGATGCATGTAATTCAAATTTGGTTTACTAAATTTACTTCGACAAGCGAAGGCAAACATCTATTCTGTTACTCGTGTAATTATGCTGCTTACTGCTTGTGATACATTCAGTCTCTGTCTACATAAGCAGCTCAGTAGATTTCGGAGCAGATCCCGAGTGTCCCGTTGACTCTCTGGCTGAGGATGGTGTAAGGATTAGATAACCAATCAGCTGCCAGATCAGACCGTCGCCCCTGCGACCCAGAGGTGGCACATGGGAATCCTAGTCAGCTGTTCCAAATGTATTATATTTAAATACCCCACACTTCATTACTACGCTGAATAGAGCTGTAATCTGATAGTGTTTGTGTCTTATCCGAGTGTCACATGATAAACAAGCCTCCAGGAGCCAGAGATCACCTGCTAAAACAATCAAGAACCCCACTTCTGATAATGCCGCTTTAGGAGGGAAACCACAGCGTCACTTATCGACGCCCGGTCTGACTGACTGTTTTACTCTTGGTTTGTTTTTGTTGTGGCGTTCAGGAAATGCTCATTTCCCTTCCTCTTTTGCCTCGTTTCAGAATCCTCTGATCCGTAAATAGCAGCGTGGTGAAATCAGGAGACCCGGGCCACGGAAACACAATGTCGGCTCTGTTGCTCCAGTTTGAACCTTGAGCGAAGTGCATTGTGTTGGGTCTTAAAGAGCCCTCAAGACCGCACGCAGATTCATTTCTCATCTCAGTCATGTTAAGAGGTTTATGAAGTGCCACTGCGCAGCTGATTGTTTTTGCACACTTTAATGCTTTGGGCTTTTAGCGTGAATTTCCGCCCTGTGCTGAAACGTGCCATAGTTACAGCCGCATTTTTAGTGCTAATCTCTGAAAGCTCCCCGTATAATCCCGCCAAATATGTTCATTCTGCTGTTTGTTTGGAGTCGCACTCCACAACCTCAGATTAAAATAAAACGCAAGATGCTGTAGATAAAAGTGCATAATGAAAATGCATTAAAGTACATGTAAATGCATAAGTATTAATAATTTTTTTGTGAATTTAAGTAACGCAATCTCTCCTGCCCTCTTTCAGATTGATCGGTCACTCCATGGGGATTCTCCGGTGCTTTCCGTCTGGTTTCTCCTGCCCTTCACCCCTCGGCCTGCCCTCCACCCTCTACAGCACCGCCTCCATACAAATCATGAAACTGGTATTAACTGAATGGCAATTGATATGGATTTTTACTGTTTCCAGTAGACAGTAAACACACTTACACCACACACGCACACAAGTACATGCACACACACCCACACACACACACTCACTCACACACACACTCACACACGCTGACACACATCACATCAGCGGGAGTGACCTCATGATAGAGTCATATCCTCCCCTGTCCGACCCAAATCGCCCGACTCGGCCCGTCCCAGGGCTCCTGCAAGAGGCCTTTATCAAACGCCACATTTCAGGATATATCCCGCTCCCTGAGTCCAATCCACGGCTGAGCTCCTCGACAGAAAGGCGTCCACGGGAAGCGGTGTGCTGCTGTTGGCTTTATACTTCCTAGATTTATTTATTATTTTGCTTTTGATTGTGCGTGGAGCCACACGTGACCTCTGCTCCGAGTGCATGCCGGCGACGGCGAGGATGGCCCCGCAGAACACAGAGGCAGACGCCGTGCAGATGCAGGCTGCCATGGTGCCGCCCGTGGAGAAACACGGTGGAGGAGGCGGGGCTAATGGAGCAGGCGGGGCTGGAGGGCGGGACTTGGAGACTCAGGAGGAGTCGGTCAGCGAGGGTTCTATAGACCGCATCCCACTGCGCCAGTGGATCATGCACGGCGCGGTCATGTTCGGACGAGAGTTCTGCTACGCCATGGAGACGGCGCTGGTCACGCCTGTGCTGCTGCAGATAGGTGAGACTGTCCACAAACATTTCGATAATAATAATCCAAATCATAACATCTAACACGGCCTGATGCACACAGCAAAAAGTGAGCTCTGCCCTGACTAGACTGTTTATTCACATTCAAATTAGTTGTGGTTTGATATGGGTTATTCTGTGGTCGGTGCTGATAGCAATAGCTATTGGGAAGGTGGTTATAATGTCTCATATATATTTAATTATTCATTATTTATATATATAAATGTACAATTATATAAATATATTATTATATTTAAATGTAAATGGTAAGTGTAAATATAAATATTTATTGTATTATAATTTAAAATAATTATTATAATAGAATATATTTATAATTTATTTTATAATATAATTTAATGGCCGCAAAGACACTTAAATAAGCAGTGTAAAATTTGTGTGTGTGTGAACGGCGTGATAAAGCAAACAATTAAAGGATCTGTGGGACGTGCGCTGCATGACTCGTCTGGCAGTTGATAGATTATGCAAACGACACCCCAGGCCTTAATTTCACTGAAAGAAATGCCACTTTGTCATGCAATCAGCTGTGGGTCTGGAGGAGCGGCGGTGCTTTTGTTCTTCGTAATCATAATGCTTTATTGAACAGCATGTGCTCATTCTGAACAGGAAGTCCCTTTTCTCAACAGTGATTGGTGTGATATTGATTACTTATCTACATATGTGTGACACACACATACACTTTTAACCCTCTGGTGCTGTTGGGTCGTTTTTGACCAAAAAATTTTACGTTGTGTTTTTTTTTTAAATTTTTTACTTCATCAGAATGGTACAAAACTTCGTAAAGGTTTTTGAACACACACAAAAAATTAAAAAAATCATGGATGGACATGATTCAAAAAGGTTAAATGGACCTGAAAAAAGTAGTCACACTTGTATTGTTCGCGGTCAAAAATGAGCGCATTGGGAATGAATGGGAGATGAATTCCATCTAGTTGAAATGTTTGGTACTGCGCCCAAACAAACTCTCACTGAAAGCTCATTTTTTTGAGATATCAACCTCAAGTTTGGAACACAACTTGTTCAGATTTATGGCTTTGATTTTCTTACAGTTTTACAGTAAAACATTTTGGAAAATATATATTTCATATAAAATTTAAAAATATATATTTTTGTGCATTTTTCATAACAATAAAGGTAACATTTTAAAACTTTTTTCACTTCAGCAATAATCTGTCAAGTGTCGTCTTTAATAAGAGACCAAACTCGAAAGCATTCTTAAGCTCTAAAGCAGATTTATGACAGTTTAAGTTCATTTTTAGGTCCATGTTCAAAAAGTGAATAAATGGATTATAACTACAGCATAAATATAATTTAGTACCATAAAATCCCCTAAAAATACAAAATATGAAAGAAATAAAATATAGTACAATAATTTCATTGAAATAATAATATTAAAAAAATTGGTCAATTTTGGCCCGACACGCGAACAGCACCAGAGGGTTAAATCGATTTCTGCTAAACTTTTTTCCTATTTTCAAGCAGGAACCCAATTAACATGAAATGGCATTTACAACCCATTTTAATTCCACGCTCTGCCATATTTCTGATATTTAGCAGAATAAAAATCTAGAACAGGACTTGAATTTTATATATATATATATATATATATATATATATATATATATATATATATATATATATATACTATACTAAAAAAAGTATATATATATATATATATATACTTATATATAATATATATGTATATGTATATATATAATATACTTTTTTTATATACATGTTTTTTATATACACTACTGTTCAAATGTTTGGGGGTCAGCATGATTTATTATTTTTTGTTTTTTGAAAAAAAGCCTCTTATTGCTCATCAAGGCTGCATTTATTTGATCAAAAATACAGTAAAAACATGAATGAAATACTATTACAATTTAGGCTAATTTCATTTAGAATGTAATTTATTCCGGGGATCAAAGCTGAATTTTCAGTGTCACATGATCCTTCAGAAATTATTCTAATATGCTGATTTGCTGCTCAAGAAGATGTTTTTATTAATCACGTGTGATGTACAGAAACAGCACAGATGTAAAGCATGTGATCATTCAGACATGCTGCTCTCCAGTGCTCTGCGTTTATGCACTGATGGTTTGTGAGTCTGGTTGGTGTTTGTAGCCGTCAGCTTGTGACTAAACCGATGCTCCGTCTGTGGGTCATTCAGGCGAATGTGGTTTGCTGCAGTCAGAACACCTGCCGTGATCTGCTCTCTAAAGTTGATCATCCTAGGCTAACCCTAATGATCTCAGTGAATATTATGTTTTGAAATAATTGGTATCTGTCACTTGTATGCAAAAGTCACCGTTTGCACCCCAAAAAAGGAACTAGGTTTCTAGCGACGCCAAGGTCATGTGTTCAGTTCCCTGGGAATGCATGAACAGATCACCTTAAAGGTGCTGGATGTCATTTTTTTTTTTTGACTGTACTAAAAAATAAAAATACCATAATATGTGTCCAGATATATAGGAAGCATGCTAAATTCACATACTACTTGTTTCTCAGAAAAAAAAATCAATGCTACAGCCAGTTATTCTACTTTGAAATGTGTGTTCCACGTCGGAATGTCTGTGTCACCGACTGGGCTGGGCAAACAACTCTCTCCAATATTTTGAATTTGGACTGCAGTACCCATTTCAACCACTAGCCGACAACTTTAAATGCACTGTAAGTCACTTTGGATAAAAGCTTCTGCCAAATGCATTAATGTAATGTAGACCGTTTCACTCCCTTTCTTTTTGTCCTTTCACTCATTCACACTGCAGCACCTGTTAGCTATTAGCTACACTTCTCGCCAGACCTCGCTATCGTACCATGACACCAACTTAGGACACACTTACTCTGAACGGTATTTTTCTCTCCCGGAGGGAAGATCCATTATTTATTGTGCTGTAACTGTGTCATTTCAATGAACTGCTCCTTCAAAACTAGATTTGCTGATTCAGCCATGACTCAAAAATTTGTGCACGTCATTTTACTTGTGCTTTTTTTGTAATTTTTCTACAGCACTATTTTACAATATGGTCCCATTAGTTAACATGAGTTTATGCATTAACTAACAATGTTACAGTATTTTTAAATATTTATTAACATTAGTAAAATTCATTGTTCATTAAATAATAGTGACAGATACAACTTGATTGTAATATTGAATTAGTAAATGTTGAAATTAACATTAACTAAGATTAATAAATGCTTTATTAGTTTTCATTTTTAGTTCATGTTAATTAATGTAGTAACTAATGGAATCTTATTGTTACCGTAAATCCTGTTACAAACTGCTGTTTCACCATTTTTGGTTGTTTTTTTAGTTATATTAATTGTATTTAGTGTACATTTACATTTTGATTTAGTGTTTAAGTTTGATGGTAGGAAAAAATGCTGTTAATGTTTTTCTCCGTTATATTTCTGATAATTATGTAAATTGTCTGTAGTAAGCTATTTTTTGCCTGTAAATTCTAGGTTATCTTGATTGTCGTTTAACTACTTTGCTCTCTGTTGCATATCACTGGTGATTATATAAACTAATGGGGAATCCCCTGGATTTAAAGGATTAGGTTGAGATGTTGAGTAATGAGATGTTATCATGCAACATGCTAATTTTAGAGTCTTCTGTGACTTTGTGCCTGCAAAGATCAAGCACTCGGTGTCCGAACAACATCAGAGGATAAGAAGGTTTATGGAGGTTGATCCGCTCTCACTGACCTGTCTCTGTGTGCGTGTTTCAGAGTGATGAGAACGGGGCATCTGGTGACGTATATATGCCGGGTTATTCCTGAGATTCAGTGAATGCATAATAGTTGTTGGGTGGATTAGCCACAGTTAGATTATATGCAGGAAGCAGGAAATTATTCGGACAACCTGGACATGCTGCTCCTTATCGTAGAGCTCCACAATATTGGAAAAAACTGATATTTACTTTTTCTGCGTTTATATATTCTGCGATTATGGAGGAATGTTTCACCAGATTACTTGAATAGCTGTATTTGGAAAGAATGAATCCTTCTAGTATGAGTGGGAAAGTTTTTAAATGGATTAAAAAATAAAAAAGGGGTAATTGCAACGTTTTGTTGTGACGTGCATGTGTGTGCGTGTGTGTGTGTGTGTGTGTGTACATCCACAATATGAATCCGCCCATATGAAATTCCCTATTTGCGGAGCATTCCACCTGCAGAGACAGAAAAGACAGGATCATAAAGGCAGAGGGAATGCGTGGCCCGTCGCTGTGTTGGGAATGTGTGACTCTGCAGATTCCGAGGTTCAGGATGAGGCACACGCGTTCACGTGTCCCAGAATGCTCAGCTGGTTTGGGAGTAAACAGGAGCCAGTGAATGTGTGGAATAGTGAAGGAATTTTGCTTTTCACAGCCTGTGGATTTCATGCATTCCGCAATGATGGGAAAAAAACTCCCACTAAGCAAACTGACCTCTTTCCTAAACATGCAGGCCATAAACTAACGCCCTACACAAGCCACACAAATCTGTCGATATGCTTTACAAAATTACCTTGCAGCTAAAGATCTCACTTTTTTTTACCACACACAATGCTTCAGAATACATATTAAGCTACTTGAATCATGTCTGCTGTATGTTTACTGTATGCAAATTTGTTGCATGCATGGAAAAACTATAACATTTGCCAAAATGTGCAGTATGAATTGCAGTATATTGGACTATCAAATCTTCTCAAATTGTGTTATTCTAAATGTCAATTTTTACAGGGATATATATATATATATATATATATATATATATATATATATGTATATATATATATATATATATATATATGTATATATGTATGTATGTGTATATATATGTATGTATGTGTATATATATATATACCTTGAACATTCATTAATACAGTTGATTCACAATATTCATAAAATATGACAAGATCTCAGAGTTAAACTGTCAGAAAAAAATCATCTTAATTATGTCAGATAACACTTAAGCAAAACATGGTCAGGTCAAAGTGTTTGAATAATTTTTGGTTCCAAATTTGTTTCAATTTTACTGGTAGTCCACTGTATGAAGAATTTTTAGGTATAATATGTCACAGTTTACTTTATTTTGCTATCCTCACTTACAGAAATGAACTATAGTGTCCTGCACCCACTAGTAAAAATAGTTCAAAAATATAAAAAATGCCTGAATAATTTTTGGTTTTAATTTAAATAATAAATTTAAATTAATACTTTATTTAAATGTATTATTAATGTAATTTATTTTTATAATATATTTTATTTAATTATATATAATAATAAATGTGTCTTATTTTATATAAAGTAGGAAATATGTATTTATAAGCAGTTATATTTTTCTTTTAAAAAATGACATTTACAGTTTCTCCTCCTGATATGTAAATGATGAAATTGTTTAAATTACGCTGTAAGCTCTACACTAGTCTAGCATTCTGAACCTGGTCAAGCTCACGACCTGGTGTCAGTCCCGCTTGCTGCAATGCCTCATGGGTACGTCACATCTCGCACACAGGGCACAAGAATTCAGCGCACACCTGCTTTGTCAGCCCCGTCACCCCTGCGATCTGTCGGTTATAGATGCATCATTTTGGCTGATCTATGGAAAACTATGGGTTGTAATGTTGTGAGCGCTACAAGTGTGTTTGTGCCGTGTGATTTCGCAGGTCTCTATTGTCTCTTATAAATAGCAAAACAATGAGCCCTTTTAGGCTGTTTTTGGTCAGTCTCTGGCGGATTAGACTTGAGTTCTCATGACCACTCAGACTTTCAGCGGTTTTGCGGAAACAATAGTGAAACTCATTTAGCATTTTGTTTGAAATGTACTGCGTCCTCTGTGAATTATGTGCCCACAAAAGTAGGAAGTAGAGCCGCCCAAGAGCTGACAGTGACCGGTGTGGTTTCCAAGAAGCAAGACGAATGTGGTGTGTGTGTAAGGAAAAAATTGGACTAGATCTCCTGTATGTGCAGTGCTGAGTGAGAAAGTGCTGCGTATCGCACTGCTGCAGTGTTACGTAACAGAGATGACTCGCTCTGTGTGTGTGTGTGTGTTTAAACCCATGTGGTTTAAATGTCCTTCAAGAACAGGAGCTCACTGACAAGAGAAAAACAGATGGACGATATTGGAGGTCAGTTTTCACATTCTAATGACTGAAACACAAACAATCTCCGACTTGGTAACACACTGGCAATCACTTAGATCAGTGCTGCACATCTGCTGATCTCAGAGCAAGGTTGTGATCTCAGTAAACTGTCTGTTAGCTGTCCAGATCACCAACCCTAACCAGATCCAAACACATCTCTCTCTCTCGCTCTGACTCTGTTTAATTATTCATGGTGATGAGCTACGATTGGAGAAGGATGCAGGGTTAATCCGGACACACGCTGGAATGGAACAGAATATGAAACCGCCGTGTTAATATTTTATTCTGCCATCTGCTTGATTTCTGGCGAATTGGGATCAGAGGGCTGGAGAGATTCAGTTTCTGGTCCTGGATCATGGTGGCCCTCACATAGTTTGAATTTGACTTTGCAGAAGATTCTGGCCAAGAATGGTGATATTTCTAAATGAAACAATAATTGCAGATGATTTGACTTTGTGATGTTTAGCAGCAGGTGGGTCTGAAATCAGATATGATTTCCTTGAGGAAATTTGTTTACTTCTTACCAATTGTCTCAAAAACTCTTGAATATTTTCCAAATCTTTCAGGGCACAACTTGTAATCTGTCTGTAGTCCACTGTAGACCACTGTATACTGCTGTAGGCTGCTGTAGTCCACTGTAGTCCACTGTAGTCCACTGTAGACCTCTGTAGTCCACTGTAGTCCACTGTAGTCCACTGTAGACCTCTGTAGTCCACTGTAGTCCACTGTAGTCCACTGTAGACCTCTGTAGTCCACTGTAGTCCACTGTAGTCCACTGTAGACCACTGTAGTCCACTGTAGTCCACTGTAGACCTCTGTAGTCCACTGTAGTCCACTGTAGTCCACTGTAGACCTCTGTAGTCCACTGTAGTCCACTGTAGTCCACTGTAGTCCACTGTAGACCTCTGTAGTCCACTGTAGTCCACTGTAGTCCACTGTAGACCTCTGTAGTCCACTGTAGTCCACTGTAGTCCACTGTAGTCCACTGTAGACCACTGTAGTCCACTGTAGTCCACTGTAGACCTCTGTAGACCACTGTAGTCCACTGTAGTCCACTGTAGACCTCTGTAGTCCACTGTAGACCTCTGTAGTCCACTGTAGTCCACTGTAGTCCACTGTAGTCCACTGTAGACCACTGTAGTCCACTGTAGACCTCTGTAGTCCACTGTAGTCCACTGTAGTCCACTGTAGACCTCTGTAGTCCACTGTAGTCCACTGTAGTCCACTGTATACTGCTGTAGGCCGCTGTAGTCCACTGTAGTCCACTGTAGTCCTCTGTAGTCCACTGTAGTCCACTGTAGACCTCTGTAGTCCACTGTAGTCCACTGTAGTCCACTGTAGTCCACTGTAGACCTCTGTAGTCCACTGTAGTCCACTGTAGTCCACTGTAGTCCACTGTATACTGCTGTAGGCCGCTGTAGTCCACTGTAGTCCACTGTAGTCCACTGTAGATGGCTGTAGTCCACTGTAGTCCACTGTAGTCCACTTTAGTCCACTGTAGTCCACTGTATACTGCTGTAGGCCGCTGTAGTCCACTGTAGTCCACTGTATACTGCTGTAGGCCGCTGTAGTCCACTGTAGTCCACTGTAGTCCACTGTAGTCCACTGTAGACGGCTGTAGTCCACTGTAGTCCTCTGTAGTCCTCTGTAGTCCACTGTAGTCCTCTGTAGTCCTCTGTAGTCCACTGTAGTCCTCTGTAGATGGCTGTAGTCCACTGTAGTCCACTGTAGTCCACTGTAGACCGCTGTAGACCGCTGTAGTCCACTGTAGTCCACTGTAGTCCACTGTAGTCCACTGTAGTCCTCTGTAGTCCTCTGTAGTCCACTGTAGTCCTCTGTAGATGGCTGTAGTCCACTTTAGTCCACTGTAGACCACTGTATACTGCTGTAGTCCACTGTAGTCCGCTGTAGACCGCTGTAGACCGCTGTAGTCCACTGTAGTCCACTGTAGTCCACTGTAGTCCACTGTAGACGGCTGTAGTCCTCTGTAGACCACTGTATACTGCTGTAGTCCACTGTAGTCCGCTGTAGACCGCTGTAGACCGCTGTAGTCCACTGTAGTCCACTGTAGTCCACTGTAGTCCACTGTAGTCCACTGTAGACGGCTGTAGTCCTCTGTAGTCCACTGTAGTCCACTGTAGACCACTGTAGATCACTGTAGACCACTGTAGTCCACTGTAGTCCTCTGTAGTCCACTGTAGTCCTCTGTAGACGGCTATAGTCCACTGTAGTCCACTGTAGACCGCTGTAGTCCACTGTAGTCCACTGTAGTCCACTGTAGACGGCTGTAGTCCACTTTAGTCAACTGTAGACCACTGTATACTGCTGTAGGCCGCTGTAGTCCACTGTAGTCCACTGTAGTCCTCTGTAGTCCACTGTAGTCCACTGTAGACTACTGTATACTGCTGTAGGCTGCTGTAGTCCACTGTAGTCCACTGTAGTCCACTGTAGACCTCTGTAGTCCACTGTAGACCACTGTATACTGCTGTAGGCTGCTGTAGTCCACTGTAGTCCACTGTAGTCCACTGTAGACCTCTGTAGTCCACTGTAGTCCACTGTAGTCCACTGTAGACCTCTGTAGTCCACTGTAGTCCACTGTAGTCCACTGTAGTCCACTGTAGTCCACTGTAGACCACTGTAGTCCACTGTAGACCTCTGTAGTCCACTGTAGTCCACTGTAGTCCACTGTAGACCTCTGTAGTCCACTGTAGTCCACTGTAGTCCACTGTAGACCACTGTAGTCCACTGTAGTCCACTGTAGACCTCTGTAGTCCACTGTAGTCCACTGTAGTCCACTGTAGACCTCTGTAGTCCACTGTAGTCCACTGTAGTCCACTGTATACTGCTGTAGGCCGCTGTAGTCCACTGTAGTCCTCTGTAGTCCTCTGTAGTCCACTGTAGTCCACTGTAGACCTCTGTAGTCCACTGTAGTCCACTGTAGTCCACTGTAGACCTCTGTAGTCCACTGTAGTCCACTGTAGTCCACTGTAGTCCACTGTATACTGCTGTAGGCCGCTGTAGTCCACTGTAGTCCACTGTAGTCCACTGTAGTCCACTGTAGACGGCTGTAGTCCACTGTAGTCCACTGTAGTCCACTTTAGTCCACTGTAGTCCACTGTATACTGCTGTAGGCCGCTGTAGTCCACTGTAGTCCACTGTATACTGCTGTAGGCCGCTGTAGTCCACTGTAGTCCACTGTAGACGGCTGTAGTCCACTGTAGTCCACTGTAGTCCTCTGTAGTCCTCTGTAGTCCACTGTAGTCCTCTGTAGTCCTCTGTAGTCCACTGTAGTCCTCTGTAGATGGCTGTAGTCCACTGTAGTCCACTGTAGTCCACTGTAGACCGCTGTAGACCGCTGTAGTCCTCTGTAGTCCACTGTAGTCCTCTGTAGATGGCTGTAGTCCACTTTAGTCCACTGTAGACCACTGTATACTGCTGTAGTCCACTGTAGTCCACTGTAGACCGCTGTAGACCGCTGTAGTCCACTGTAGTCCACTGTAGTCCACTGTAGACGGCTGTAGTCCTCTGTAGTCCACTGTAGTCCACTGTAGACCACTGTAGATCACTGTAGACCACTGTAGTCCACTGTAGTCCTCTGTAGTCCACTGTAGTCCTCTGTAGACGGCTATAGTCCACTGTAGTCCACTGTAGACCGCTGTAGTCCACTGTAGTCCACTGTAGTCCACTGTAGACGGCTGTAGTCCACTTTAGTCAACTGTAGACCACTGTATACTGCTGTAGGCCGCTGTAGTCCACTGTAGTCCACTGTAGTCCTCTGTAGTCCACTGTAGTCCACTGTAGTCCACTGTAGTCCACTGTAGTCCACTGTAGACTACTGTATACTGCTGTAGTCCACTGTAGTTCTCTGTAGTCCGCTGTAGTCCACTGTAGTCCACTGTAGTCCACTGTAGACCACTGTATACTGCTGTAGTCCACTGTAGACGGCTGTAGTCCTCTGTAGTCCACTGTAGACGGCTGTAGTCCTCTGTAGTCCACTGTAGACGGCTGTAGTCCTCTGTAGTCCACTGTAGATGGCTGTAGTCCTCTGTAGTCCACTATGCACCTGACACACCGAGAGCAGGAGAGCACCTGTTTCCTGGCATTGCTTTGCCTTTTGTCCATTTCTAGACAGTTTGACCCTCCTGACCTTCCTCTTCCTGTCACTCTCACTCCAGATTTCTCTCGTTTGTCTCTGGTGTGTTGGCAAGGCTTCTTGTTTTCATAGGAACAGGCTGTTGTAATGGTGATGGCTGACTAATGACA
>VTFQ01000009.1:4319198-4339198 GCA_036281575.1 Ancherythroculter nigrocauda
ATGTTAAAACTCTGTAATCCAAATGGATGGAAATTTTATATGCATTTCAAATACATTAATCTTAAATAGTTTTGTGGAGATGCTGGATATTGGATAATGTTATCCGTAGCATTAGTATTATCAGCATCGATCCGGTTAGGCTGAATTTCAGGGTTTTTTCTTTCATTGTAATGAGTAAACTTCTTCTCTAAGTGGGTTTTAATGGTTTATAATGAGTAATAATGGGTCTTTTATCATATTACCGTTAATGCTGTTTTCTGAAAGCAATACGCATAATAATAATAATAATAATATGCAACACTAAACTGCCTGGAACAGCAAGATGCACAGGAAGTGACATCAGATGTGTGATGGTAATGTTGTGTTTGTCCTGTTCTCAGGTCTTCCAGAGCAATACTACAGCCTGACGTGGTTCCTGAGCCCCATCCTGGGCCTCATGTTCACCCCTCTGATCGGCTCGGCCAGTGACCGCTGTACGCTGCGCTGGGGCCGACGACGGCCCTTCATCCTGGCGCTGTGTGTGGGCGTCCTGCTGGGCGTGGCTCTCTTTCTCAACGGCTCACTGATAGGTGAGGAAATGATTATTTATATTCTTAGTACATGTTGTACATACCTGGTCTTTACACTGAAACATTCCCAAATGCACTTTTTCCTACCAAGGTTTTTTAGATATGTACCGTGGTAATACCTTGTTTTTGTACAATATTCTCTTGACTATGTGTCACATGCTTTGTGTGTGTATCAGCATGAACTCCGTCGGTCTCTATGACATGGGAAAGGACTAGGAACCAGTTCACAGGGAACTGTTTCCTGTTGTGCCCCTTTTTACCTTTCATTGCCTATCTGGAACAACTTCCTGTCTCCACGGCTAGCTTGCCGCGCGCCGACTCCATTGTCAGGAAGAAAGCGTAATACTCACCCTACCGCTGACATACACACAGCTATGAGTCTAGTTAGTTTCCACCCTCTACGCCTGTTTTTACAGTTTCAAACAATAAATTATAACAATGTTTAAAATAATATTAGAAAGAAATGTATTAGAAATATTTATTTTTTATTTTATTTAAAAATGTATTTTATTTTATTTTTATTTATTTTTATTTGTGCACCACCATGCTAGTATTTTTATTTTATTTTATTTTATTTTATTTTATTTTATTTTATTTTATTTTATTTTATTTATTTTTCATTTAATTTAATTTAATTTCATTTTATATATAACCATGTTTAAAATAATACTAGAAAGAAATGTATTAGAAATATTTATTTATTTATTTATTTTAAATGTATTTTTATTTTATTTTATTTTATTTTATTTATTGATTGATTTTTTTTGTTTGTGCACCACCATCCTAGTATGTTGTGGACCTCACCAAGGCATTGCTATTTTATTTTATTTTATTTTATTTTATTTTATTTTATTTTATTTTATTTTATTTTATTTTATTTTATTTTATTTTATTTTATTTTTTATTTTATTTTATTTTTCATTTCATTTTATATATAACAATGTTTAAAATAATACTAGAAAGAAATGTATTAGAAAGATTTATTTATTTTTATTTTTTTTAATGTATTTTTATTTTATTTTTATTTATTTATTTATTTATTGTTTGTTTGTGCACCACCATCCTAGTATGTTGTGGATGTCACCAAGGCATTGCTATTTTATTTTATTTTATTTTATTTTATTTTATTTTATTTTATTTTATTTTATTTTATTTTATTTTATTTTATTTTATTCATTTCATTTCATTTCATTTTATATATAACAATTATTATTAAAATAATACTAGAAAAGAAATGTATTAGAAAGATTTTTTATTATTATTTTTATTTTATTTTAAATTGTATTTTTATTTATTTTTTATTTTTTATTTTTATTTTTTTTGTATTTATTTCATTTCATTCCATTTTATATATAACAATGTTTAAAATAATATTAGAAAGAAATGCATTGGAAATATATTTATTTTATTTTATTTTATTTTATTTTATTTTATTTTGTTGCTAGAATGTTGCTAAGAGGTTTCTGTGGTGTTTTTATTAATGCATTTCTAGCTGTTGCTAGGGTGTTCTGGGTGGTTGCTAGGTGAGTCTTTATTACTAACCCAAATCAAAAGTCTTCAATGTAAGTCTGGATTTTTTTCTCTTTTTTTCTGTTTTTTAATCTAAAATTGAGCACAGCACGTCTCTCTGCAATGAAGAATCATTCATGAATGAAATTCATTCTGCAGAATAAAAGGTGTGGGACGAGTGACACACTAAAGTTTCATACTTTAGGTTAAGGTTTATCAGACATTGTGAGCAGCAGCAAACACCAATAATTACAGAAATAAAGCACTAAGTGACCCCGTGACCTCAGGCTGTAGCGGCACACATGCTCTATTGTAACTCTGGAAAAGCTCTAAAATAAGCAGAACAATCAATATATGTCTGTGTGTTTTCTCACGCACACACACATGTAACATGGTGCATGTTGTGACAATGTGCCGGACCAAGGTCAGGACACAGAGGTCTGAACCGGGATGTTTGTGTTCCCAGAGGGCTGTGTGTGTGAAATATTGATGAACTGTAAAAGTGCACGTACAATCTGCTGAAAGTGTAATTATAGGTAGCCATCATTCAAAATATTCACTGCTTTGTGTGTGTGTGTGTGTGTGTGTGTGTGTGTGTGCTCTGTAACTAATTATGTTCAACTATCACCAGATCAGTTTCTTTGTTTGTGATATGACTTTCGACCTTTGACCTATGAAGATGTCATTCATGCGTGACTATGGATTATGAAAGAAACATTCATAAAATGGGTACTTTTAAAACCTATTTTAATGCATTTTTGTCAAAATAATCTAATAATTCTCTATTCATTTTTATTTATATATTTCCCGTATATGTTTCAGGCACATTATATGTATTTTTTTAATCCAAAATACCTTAAGGACATAAATACAACTGTTGGAAATGGGTTGTTATTTAATTCATTTATATAATGTATGTTTACTGTGTTGACGTTCACCAATATGATTCAGAAGCTGGTGTTTCTTGCTGCTTTGTTTGTTTGTTTTTAGCCAAAAAGTCTATTAAAAAATGTAAAACTAGGTTTGAATATAATAGACACCATATGACTTTATAAATGAAAGTTATTGGTCCATATAGGTTTAAATCGTTGGTAATTTGATAATGTTTTCAACTATTATTTAACACATTTAAATACATTAATAATAGTGATATTTTAGTATTATTTATGCATTATTATAATATTTATTATAATATATTATTATTATTATTATAACTTAATATTTTATAAAATATTAAAATGTTAGTATTTCTTTTTTCAATTTTCATTTTAATTTTAGTTTAAGTTTAGTTATTTTGTTATGTGCTTTTGTCTCATATATTTGTGTTTAAATATATCTATATAGCTTTAATTAATTTTTGTCAGTTTTATTTCTAGTCATTTGAGTACTTTAACTTTCAAATTTTCCAGCTTTTAACTGAGGTTTTTTTAAAGTCACCCTGTAGTCAATAATTGTATCCCTTAAAACTCACTTTTTGATCACCAAAATGGCATATTTAAACGTTTTTTTCCTTGAAAAAAGTCTTCATGCCTTAAATAGCTTGAATGTAACTCTACACACTTGCCTCATTTAGTATACACAGTTCTATGAATATGCAAATTAGCCCCGCCTCTACTCACACCAGTTCAGAGATCTACTCGTCGATGTGATTGGTTACAAGGTAGTTTGTGACGTCAGAAACACTGAGACTGTCTTTTTTTCACTGCAGTTTTAAAGAGATATTCCTCAGCAGTGGTGTTGCACTCATGAATTTGCACATGGTTTGTCTTAAAGCATATTAAAAACACCACATAGACATATAAACAACATTAAAAACTTGATTTTCACCTCAGGGGGACTTTAAGTTCATCAATGACTTTTTTTCCAGCTTCATTTCAATTTTCCACAAACTATTTTTAGGTTTAGTTTTAGTTAACCATAGCAACGCTGATCCCGCAAATCAACCAGGAAATTGTGTAAAACTCTCGAATGTCAGATGATCCGTCTCCTAATAAGTAACATAAAGCTGTTTCTGTGTGTGTCTCTCAGGTCTTGCTCTAGGAGACGTGCCCAATAACCAGCCGATAGGAATAGTGATGACAGTTTTGGGGGTGGTGGTGCTGGATTTCTGCGCGGATGCGACGGAGGGCCCCATACGAGCGTATCTGCTGGACGTGGCCGACACCGAGGAGCAGGACATGGCCCTCAACATCCACGCCTTCTCTGCAGGTACAACACACAGAAACTCCTCATACATCACCACTTGTGTCATGAGTCTGGCTGCATTCACACCGCAGATAAATTCGGTTGGCACTTCTCTCTTGTGTTTAATCTGTTATTCATACCAGTGACATCTTCAATCTATGAGCCAGTTCACACGCTGCAAAAAACAAATATTTTCTTACTCAGTGTTTTTGTAAATTAAGTGAGTCGTTGCATTAAAAAGAAAGAAATATACTTAAAGAAATAAATTTAATTCAAAGGGAAAACAAGGTATTTTAAGATATTACAACCATATTTGTACATATCTAAACATTCTTAAATCAAGATACAATTACTTGAGAAGGAATATTACTTAAGATATTAAGCCTTGTTTTTTAAAAATATGAAAATTAAGTGAGTTTATACAGAACCCCTAAGGGGACATGGTGATATATTTCAATGCTTTTACATTCTCTTGCCAAACTTTTGCATTCCCTCGAGAAACTTTGCATTCGCTCGCAAAACTTTGTGGAGGAATAAATATATTTCAGTGCAAAGTTTCTCGGGGAACACAAACATTTTGCAGGCAAAAACAAAAGCATCAAAGTGTATTTTTTCCCTCCCATCTTTCCCATGTTTTTTCCATCACCATGTCCTCTCAGGGGCTCCTTAAGTTTATGCTTAAAGCAAGAAATATCTGTCAAACAATAATCTGATTTTTTTTTTCTTGTTTTAAGCATTAACTCACTTAATTTTGATACAACTTTATGTATCTTGGTTTATAGATTTTTATTATTAATATTATTATTATTATTATTATTTTTAGATATTTTTAGGTACTTATTTCCTTTTTTTTTGTCTTGTTTTTTATTATAGAGATCTAAAAAAAAAAAAAAAAAATCAAGATACACTTACTTTTTTCCCTCAGTGTCAAAATTGAGTCAGAAAAATAAACTTAAGATAATTTTTCTGACCCCACTGACAGATATTTTTGCTTGTTTTAAGCATAAACTAATTTAATTTTGATACATTTTTTTCAAATAAAAATATGAAAATAATAAGAAATTTGATAAAAATATAAAATACATTTTTGTCAATGACTTCACAAGTAATTTTCCTTCTCAAGTAAATGTATCTTGATTTAAGAACGTTTAGATATTTATATAATTTTTTGCAGAAAGCTGCATTTTCAAAACACCGTTTTCAACTTAAAATGTAAAACTTTTTATGCGTTTTGGCGTTTTGATCATTTTATTGTCATTTTATGTAAATTTTTTTATTTATTGTCAAGCACCATGAAAGAATCATAAAACTAGTACATACAACTTAAGCACTATATATAGCTTTGAAAAAAGAATATATTTAAAATATATAAATAATATTTATTGATGTATTTATTTTAATAAAAAGTTGACTTTTAATTAAAAGACAAGCTGATAATTAAATCATAAAAATGTAAAAGTAAAATTAATTAATTAAAAATAAAAGCAAATAAAATCCACTTAAGAAAAGATGAAAAAATTGTTGTAATAATAATAATAATAATAAGATTATTTTTCTGACCCCGCTGACAGATATTTTTGCTTGTTTTAAGCATAAACTAATTTAATTTTGATACATTTTTTTCAAATAAAAATATGAAAATAATAAGAAATTTGATAAAAATATAAAATACATTTTTGTCAATGACTTCACAAGTAATTTTCCTTCTCAAGTAAATGTATCTTGATTTAAGAACGTTTAGATATTTATATAATTTTTTGCAGAAAGCTGCATTTTCAAAACACCGTTTTCAACTAAAAATGTAAAACTTTTTATGCGTTTTGGCCGTTCATTTACATGACAACAGTGTTTTGGGGGCCTGAAAATGCAAACTTTTGAAAACGGGTTTCAAAGTGCATAGGCGCGTGTTTCTTTACAAAGTGACATCGCCATCTACTGGCGTGACAGCAGAATACAGCGTTTTTAGTCGTTCTTGCGGATCCGTGTGAACGAGGATCGTTTTGACAACGTTGTTGTCTGTACGCAAGAAACGCAAAGGGAAAAACATTTCCGTTTTTTGTACATCGTTGTCGTGTAAACGTTGCCTAAACTGTGCGTGTGTGTGTTTCAGGGCTCGGTGGAGCAGTAGGTTACGCTCTGGGCGGTCTTGACTGGACGCACACCTTCTTGGGTCGAACCTTCAAGTCTCAAGAGCAAATCCTGTTCCTGTTCGCTGCGGTTCTGTTCACGATCTCCGTGGCTCTGCACCTGTTCAGTATCGAGGAGCAGCAGTTCAGTCCGCAGCAAGACCGTCTGGACGAGGAGGCGGAAACTGAATCCAGCGTTAAAATCGTGCCGCACCATCCCCAGCTGGACATGATCCACGAAGACGAGCCCTACGACTATTACGACACGGACAGGCGATCGGAGCGCGAGCTGGATATGGACTTCCTGGACGTGGACATCGTTCGCAGTAAAAGCGACTCCGTTCTGGCTATGGCCGACGCCACGCTGGACCACCTGGACCACGATATGCTGTTCCTGCGCGAAATCGAGCCGTCCATCTTTCAAGATCGCATCTCTTCCTATCACGGGTCGCCGCCGCGCCGCAGCAGCAGCGCAGGGAGTCAGGAGTTGCTGCGCGGACGGTTCAGTCGCTTATCAGCGTTTATGCAGCAGATGGAAAGCGAGGGAGAAGAAGCTCTGCTTAACAATCAGCTCAACGAATCCAAAGCGCCCAACGGACATCCGACGGACCTCAACGGCCACGGACCGCCCGGTTTGAAGCCCTCCAGCAACAGCGCGTCCATGCGCCGCAGACGCCACACTTTCTACCGACAGTCGTCCTGCACCTTCTCCTACTACGGCCGGGTCGGATCCCACCGCTACCGCTACCGGCGCGCCAACGCGGCGTTCCTCATCAAGTCGTCCCGCAGCATGAACGACATCTACGAGATTGAAAAGCGGCAGAAGCAGAGGAACGGGCAGAGAGCGAGGCATCAGAGCGGGAACACCAACTCCAGCGGAGACACGGAGAGCGAGGAGGGCGAGGCCGAGACCACCGTACGACTGCTCTGGATGTCCATGCTGAAGATGCCCAAAGAGCTGCTCAGACTGTGCGTGTGTCACCTGGTCACATGGTTCTCCATCATCGCAGAGGCCGTGTTTTACACCGACTTCATGGGACAGGTCATCTACGAGGGCGACCCTACGGTGAGATCCTGTGTTTTCATAAGACGTGTCTACATTTGAGGAATAGTTCACCATAAAATGATCATTTTATTGTAATTTAATATCATATAACTAGTACATACAACTTGAGCACTATATATAACTTTGTCTGAGATAAAAGACCATATTTAAAATATATAAATAATTTATTAATGTATTTATTTTAATAAAAAAGTGATTTTTAATTAAAAGAATAGCTAATAATTAAATCATAAAAATGTAAAAGTAAAATTATTAAAAAAATATTAAAACATTTGTTGTTATAATGATAATAATAATAATTAATATTATTATTATTACAAATGTTTCATCTTCTTTTAAGTCTTTATAATATCAATCATAATAAAATATTTATTGATGTTGTTTTTATTTTAATAAGCTGATTTTAAACTGATTAAATCATTAAAATATAAAGTTAAAATAAAATAATTAAAAATAAAAACAAATACAAAACACTTAAAAAAATTCAATATTTGTAACAATAATGATAATAATTATTATTATTTATTTGTGTGATTTGTGTTTATAATAATATTAATATTTATTGATGTATTTTTTTAATAAAAAGCTGATTTTTAATTAAAAGAAAAGCTGATAATTAATTCATAAACATGAAAGTATAATTAATTAATTAAAAATAATAACAAATAAAATCCACTTAAGAAAAGAAGAGAAAAAAATTATAATAATAATATTTATTATTATTATTATTACAAATATTTAATCTTCTTTATTAGGTGTTTATAAAAATAATCATAATAAAATATTTATTGATGTATTTATTTTAATAAATAGAAAAGCTGATAAAATAAATATATAAAATTAAAAATAAAAACTAATAACAAAACAAATAAACAAGATACAAATATGTATTATTATTATTATTATTATTTATTTGGTGTGATTGTGTTTATAATATAATAATGAAATATTTATTGATGTATTTATTTAAATAAGCTGATTTTTAATTTGAAGAAAAGCTGATAATTCAATCATTATATATATATATATATATATATAAATAAATTAATTAATGAAAAATAAAAACAAATAACAAACATTTTATAGAAGTATTTGTTTTCGTTTTATGTCATGTGACCATTAGCAATCATCAGAGAAGCTTGAACATTCAAATGTGTTGGTAAATTATTAAAATATTAATTTATAATCTCAGGAGGAGTTAAAAAATGTAAAAAAAAAAATAAAAATTTCCAATTATTTTACTTGTTTGTGATGAATGACAGTGGGTTTGCTAAGATGATTTTGAAGCGATGACACTGTTCAAGTTGGAGCACCTTTAAATTTCAGTCTGATGACAAAAAGGTTTTAAAAAAGAGGAAAATGGTGTTGTTTCTCTGACATTACGCTGAATATAATGTCTGTATTCCCTGTAGGCCCCGCTGAACTCCACGGCCCTTCATAACTACCACAGAGGGGTTCAGATGGGCTGCTGGGGGCTGGTGATTTACGCCACCACCGCTGCCATCTGCTCAGGTGCGTATCCTGAAACTAGATCTGCAGCCGTCTGATCAGATCAAGTCTAATTCTTCATTTCTTTTGTGACGCAGCTTTACTGCAGAAGTACCTGGATAACTTTGACCTCAGCATAAAGGTCATCTACATCCTGGGCACTCTGTGCTTCGCGGTCGGTACGGCCGTCATGGCCATCTTCCCAAATGTCTACGTCTCCATGGTGATGATCAGCAGCATGGGAATCATCTCCATGAGCATCTCGTACTGTCCGTACGCTCTGCTGGGCCAGTATCACGACATTAAAGAGGTGAGAGTCGCCCGCGCACTCACATTCATCTCTCTGAGACTGTAATCCTGCCGTATTAAAGCTAATCCCGTCGCTTGACCTAATCTTTGTCCTGACCGCCATGACCAGTGTTGAGGGTGACACTTTTACAGGTAACGGGCATTACGTGTCACCAGATTACTTTCTGGGTGTAACGAGTCTCTAACTTGACTACAGTGTTCAGTAGCATGATGACAATTTCCAGTAATCGGTAGTGGTATAGCATGTCATTTTAAATATATAAAATATATTAAATATATAATATTTTAATATTTAATATTCTAGAAATGTAATAAATTATGTCCTGCACATGAGCAAACTGAATAGGTAGTGCTGTAAATTCTGATTCATTAAAAAAATTATTTATATAATTTATAATATATCATTTATTTTTATTTAATTTAATTTTTTTAAATGAATCAGAATTTTTTTCTTCTATGTCATATAATAAAAAAAATTAATGAAAAATAGAAACAAAAAACAAACATTTTAATAGAAATATTTGTTTTCCTTTGTTGTGACCATTAGCCATCATCAGAGAATATATATATAATTTGTTAATACATATTTTAAAATATTTAATCAGCAAGAAATTGTAATCCCTATAAATTGTCCTATACATGAGCAAACTGAATAAATGAAATAATGAAAATATTAAATAAAAAATAAATTATTTAAAACACACACACATTGTTTATTTATTTATATACCATTTAAATATATATTTTAAAATATATAAAAATATTTAATCTGATAGAAATTGAAATTGCAATCTCTAAATTTAAAAAAAATAATAAATAAAAATCTGTCCAGCATGCAAGCAAACTGAATAGCTAATGCTGCAAATTTCATTTAATTTTATTTATAATTAAATTATTAAATTATTATTTATTTAAATGTATTTATTTTATTTTATTAAATAAAAATATTTTATCAAATATTTAAATGTTTATTTAAAATATATAAGTATTTAATCTGCTAGAAATTGAAATTGCAATCTCTATAATTTAAAAAAATAAATAAATAAATAAATAAAATCTGTCCAGCATGCAAAGCGAGTTGAATAGGTAATGCTTAAAAAAATTATTTTATTTTATTTTTAATAAATAAATATTTTTTATCAAATATTTAAATGTATATTTAAAATATATAAATATCTGCTAGAAATTTAAATTGCAATCTCTATAATTTTTAAAAAAAGTCTGTCCAGCAAGCAAACTGAATAGGTAATGCTGCTGATTGTTTTGTTTTATTACTATTTTTGATAAATAAAAACATTTTTATTAAATATTTAAATTATATTTAAAATATATAAATATTTAATCAGCTAGAAATTCAAATTGCAGTTGCAAAAATCTGTGTCTTGTTATCATAAACAAATAGAAATATCATGGCTATTAATTCACTGGTCACAAGGTCTAGGAATTTTCCATTTCAATATGCATAAATTAAAAGAATTACAACAAATGCTACCATGATGTATGCATTTGCTTCTACTTCACAGGTTATTTAAAATGTATCATTAGTTATTGGATTTTCTCTAAATCACAGCCTTCTTAGAGCAGCTCATGCAATGCAAGTTTTACTGGTGAATCTAAAGGTGCAAATTCTCCTCCTGAATCATTATTTATCTAAATAAACCACTTTCATAAGTTATTCGCTAAAAAACACTATTTTTTTTTTTAACTCATGTCCTAGTGGAGAACATTATGATTACCAAGAGCTGCACAGTGTGAGATTGCTTTAGTTTTTAATGCCTCTGAACAGATTTCTGTCAGCAAAGCTGCCCAGTGCAATATCAATCTTATGAATAAATGTTATATTGCTTTAGTTTTTAATGCTGTCTGAGAGTTCTTGAACTGATCTCTGTCAGTGAAACACACACAGCTGCAGGACAGAGAGCAGAATCACGAGACGTTGAGATGCGACTGATGTGTTTTTGCTGTTTGCAGTACGTCCAGCACAGTCCCGGGAACTCCAAGCGAGGCTTTGGCATCGACTGCGCCATCTTGTCATGCCAAGTGTACATCTCTCAGATCCTGGTGGCGTCGGCGCTGGGCGCGGTGGTGGACGCGGTGGGCAGCGTGCGGGTCATTCCCATGGTGGCCTCCGGCGGCTCCTTCCTGGGCTTCCTGGCGTCCTGCTTCCTCGTCATCTACCCGGGGGCCAGCGGACAGGGCGACGGGTCGAAGGGCGAGCAGACGAAGGCGCTGACGTCATCTAGTAACAATGGCGTCACAGAGAAGCCCAGCTTCCTCAAGCTCACTCGCAAAGGTGCCGCAACTACAACCTGCAAAGTGGAGTGCGAATCCACACTGTGAATGTGATCAACGGCTAACATTCCCGACGGATGGGCATCGGCTGGAGCAGCTCGCCCGGGTGGGCAGTGTTTTTGTTCGTTTGACTGTATTTGGCCTGGTGTTGCGGGTCTCAGGGCTGCATCTCAGGGCCACCAGGGGGCGACTCTGGGCTGAACTCTTCAGAGAGAGCGAGAGGGTCTCTCTCGCTCTTCACCACATGCACTTCCCTTGCACATTTTCATTCTAAGCTCATCCTAAACAAATCTAATGTAAAGAATCGTTAATAGAAGTTCATCGCTCAAAAACTTCTTTTCCTATTTTTGTAACTGATGTCATAGAGGAGGACATTACGATTACCAAAAGTTGCCCAGTGCAATAATAACAGTTGTTTCATTATAATGGCTTTATTTTAGTCGTGTTATGCAGGTGAAAGGGTGAATCTCACGAATAAATGCCATATATTCATATCTCGAGAAAAATACCGGAAATTCTGTTTGCATTTGCAGAAAATTAAGGCAATTTTGAGAAACGTTAACATTTTTCATTGTAACTTTTACTATTTTCATAATAATCCATTGTTGAAAAGTGAAATTATAGAAAACTTAAAGTTACAGATATTTCAGAAGTGTTTTTTTTTTTTTTGCTTGTTGCTTTTAAAAGCAAAAAGCTAAATATCAGCTAGAAGCTGAAGTTCCAGTTGTTTATGGCCACAAATTAACAATTCGTTCCCTCGTTTTACTAAATTGTGCGCACCATATAAAAGTTAGTTATCTTGTTTTACTAAATCGTGCACACAAAATAAAAATCTGTTCTCTTGTTTTACTAAATTGTGCGCACAATATAAAAATTAGTTATCTCGTTTTATTAAATCATGTGCATGATATAAAAATTATCTCGTTTTACTAAATCATGTGCATAAAATAAAAATTAGTTATCTTGTTTTACTAAATTGTGCACAGAATATAAAAATTAGTTATCTCGTTTTATTAAATCATGTGCACAAAATAAAAATTAGTTATCTCGTTTTACTAAATTGTGCGCACAATATAAAAATTAGTTATCTCGTTTTATTAAATCATGTGCATGATATAAAAATTATCTCATTTTACTAAATCATGTGCACAAAATAAAAATTAGTTATCTCGTTTTATTAAATCATGTGCACAAAATAAAAATTAGTTATCTCGTTTTATTAAATCATGTGCATGATATAAAAATTATCTCGTTTTACTAAATCATGTGCACAATATAAAAATTAGTTATCTCGTTTTATTAAATCATGTGCATGATATAAAAATTATCTCGTTTTACTAAATCATGTGCATGATATAAAAATTATCTCGTTTTACTACATCATGTGCACAAAATAAAAATTAGTTATCTCGTTTTACTAAATCATGTGCACGAAATAAAAATTTGTTATCTTGTTTTACTAAATTGTGCACACAATATAAAAATTAGTTCACTCGTTTTAATATTGTGCGCACAATATAATAATTCGTTACCTCGATTTAGTAAATCGTGGCCATGTTGTACTAATTCGTTTCACTTGTTTTGATTTAACTAAAACAAGAGAACAAATTATTACAACATGGCCACAATTTACTAAATTTAGTATTATCACGTATTAGTAAGTCATTGGAACGAATTGTTAATTTGTGGCATTGATATACAGATTTTTTCCCCACATGTAATGTGTGGTGCTCTGCACATTACTGTACTAGAGAAATGTTTAATGTCATGAAACTAATTCCCAAATAAGAAATGCGTCTTTTTCTTCATGCAAAAGGTAATTTCTTCTGATTTTGAGGTGAAAAATGCCATTTCTTGTCCGTTTTCATGAGATTCACCCAACCGAAGGTGACTTGGGTCATGAGGGCGTCAGTGCCTCTTTTCATTGACGTACTGAAGTGCTTTAATATATTCTGTGCGAAGCTGCTGAGGTCAATGAGTGCGAGAAGTGAGTCTCCCTCATAGTTTTCTCCGTTCACGTGTTTCCTAAGACGGCACAAGCAATGCTGAGGACGAATAATAATCTCAATGCTGCATCAGAGTTTTCACTCATATACCAAACCAAGAAAAGCATGACGCTTCTTACACTGACAGACTTCCAAATTGCAATGTCTTTATAGTGATTTTCTTCCATTGCATTTGTGATTTTGACGGCACTTTTTGGCAGAACTTTTTGGTTTATATCCTCTGAGTTTTTCTCCCTCTGAACGAGAGGAATCGGGTTGTTCACACTCGCACTAGCGGTCTGTTTACATTAGCGTTTGGTGGCAAGATGCGAAGCTGCTTGGTTCGCTCTCGTCTATATGAATGGACTCATCTCCGCCATCTCGGCTCCTCCGTGGCTCTTTTTCGGGCCTCAGCTGCACTCGACGGTTTTACTGACACTGAGGATGATTGTGCCAGACTGTGATTGACTGAGTTTTATATTTCACTCCAAGTGGATTATTCGGACCTTTTGATGTGTGTGATGAAGGTCTGGTGACTTCTGTTTCTGATGTGAGCATCACTGTAAGCTGGATGTGATGAAGTCTTTACTGGACGCAATTCTACTTCCTGTCTAGATGGTTTACCAGGCCAGTGAAAAGGACATTTTGTTGAGGCACATTTATACTGGCTTTAAGAGTATTAAAATCTTATGATAAGCTATATATATATAAATATATATATATATATATAATTTTTTTCTGGAATGTTTATTGATATAAAACCAAACTTGAACAAGAAAAACCTTCAAGTTTCTGACAAATCAAACAGCATTGCAATAGCTGCACCAGCCTCGGTCAGTGTTGGCATTAACGGCGGTGAATCACTGGGGTTTGGTACACGAAAACACTTTTCATTTGAATACTTGAAGTGCAATCTTGGTTGTGTTTGGATATTTTGGGATGCGTTGGACTCCTCCAGACCTCAAAGCAAAGACTGGAGAACGTCGGGATTGTAAAGGACTCTCGGAGAGCGCTTCTGACTCCGTCAGGGATTGAAGTTTCCAGTATTGAATGTAACGTTTGTTTGTTTTTTTAGGGCAAGAAGATTCAACATTGCACCGAACTTGCACATACAGAGTTTTAAAAGAAGAATGAATCACTATCTTGCAATAGAAAAACCTAAACTGTGGTTATTTATTTTTTGAGCGCTTTATCCTTAAATATTTAAAGATATTATAAGTACAGAGAAAAATATATTTACAGCTTGTGCAAAAGTGTGAGATGGGAAATGTGAGAGAGAGAGAGAGACGTGTATGTAAACATGTCTATTTTTGCATGATTGTATGAACACCATGTGCATGTTTGTGCACGGAAGTGTGTGTGTGTGTGTGTGTGTGTGTGTGTGTGTGTGTGTGTGTGTGTGTGTGTGTGTGTGTGTGTGTGTGTGTGTGTGTGTGTGTGTTTCACATCTCACTCTTTTATAGGATGGATTTCATGAACATGTCCACATCACCTTTCACCCTAAAATTGAATGGAAAAAAACAAAACAAAACATTTGATTTGCATAAAGAAAATATAATATTCCCATTAAAATAATGAGAATGAGAATTTGAGTGTGCAAATTTGTTTACTTTTTAATGTTGCAAAATATAATTCCCTATTTCTTTCTTTTGATTTTGAGGTGAAATGTTTTGTGATCTTGAGATTCACTCTATATAATCATCTTTAGTTTACAAATCACATTTCACTTTAGCAAAAGGTCATACAGCAAAAAAACAAAAAAAAACTGAAAACGACGTAGTCTTTCTCTTTCTGTGTTTTAGTTGGAGATGTCTTCTCCTCACTGTCACATGGAGTGTGTTTCACATTCGGGATGATCGTGGCATGTTTCCCCTGTATGAAAACCAGACGGATGTCATTTCAGCATATAATATGTATGACGGGAGAGAAACTCGCTGCAGTGTACTATATGCCTTTCATTTAAAAGATATGTGTATATATAGTTTCTTTTACTTCTGTACAAAAGCTCATTATTTTTTATTAGTTTTATTTTCTATGAGGACTGTATATAAATCCTGTACATATGCCTGCAAATGTAGACGAACTGAAAAACACTGTATTGAATGCACCTTTAAAGAACTTAAACCAAATACGACAGTCTGACATCTGTGTTTTTTTATTCTTCACACTTGTATTTCTCGTATAGTCACACTGATCTGTGGTCAAATTAAAACTTCATCCAAATATGAAAGTCATACAGGTTTGGATTAAATTGAGATTGAATTCAGCAACTGAATATTATTTTATTTATTTTATAATATAAGTATTTTTAACAGTGTGTCTTTGTAATCTAAATCTTGTCTAATCAACCTGTTTCCCCTCACATTCTTTTTCAGCCGATGTTGAATTGTTGGTTAATGTTAATCAATGTTAAAATACCAAAATTGTGCATTTTGATTGCTTTAGTGACTTTAGTGACTAGTTATGCAAAGCATTTTTGCCCAAAACAGGTTCCATCCATTAACATAAATGTGTTATTAGTTATCTCTATTATCTGGAATTTATATATATGTGTGTGTGTGTGTCACTTAAAATAAAATGTTAACAAATAAGACTTTATAAAAAATTAAACTTCGGCTAGTTTCCAAGGAAACATTTCTCATTTTTCATTTACTTTAACTTGATGTGCAAAAATAGGTCAACTAATGACAAAACGCACAACAACATTAAACTTTAACAAAACTTCAAATGAAAAACCAAGTAAAAACTAAATGGTGGTATTAAACTCAGTGGTAGTAAATGAACACTGCGTTGATCTCAGAGAATGTGATGATTTGTTAACAAATTGCGCCCTCTAATGTCAAATAGCTGTACTGCTTTGGCTGTTTAAATATGCCATTACTTGCCCAATTTTGGTGGACTGTCCATTTAAACATATTGAGTTTAGAGTTTGTATTAATGTTATTTGATCATGATCTGCTTTCATTATTTCTTCATACTGATCATCATAAACTGATTTGCTCTTTATCAGCATCCATATGAAGCTCCTGGATCCTGATTAAATGAGGAGATCTGACATTACTGGATCCACATCACCCTCAACACAGACAGTACACCATCCTTTATCTTCATAACAGTCTCATAAACGAGTTTCCTGCGGTCATGTGGATCATGATGAGCTCTGAGACGAACATTAAACGCTTAACTTTGAGCCCAAGGTGCTTCTAGGAAGAGAGGAAATTATGCTTTATGAACAACTGCTAATTAGAGGTTATGAAGGTTTATTTAGAATTACTGACAATAAATGTCCATAAATAAACACTTGAAGACTGTATAACAAATTACTGTGACAGTACCATGGTATTTATTGACAACCATATGTGAAATGCTAGTATACTATGGTATATAATACTCCAAGAATACTATATTAGGCTTTAAAAAGAAGGGGGAAAAAAGCTAAAACTTACAGATATATAATAACTATAAAACTGAAATTTCACTTTTTAATTCTTTTTAATTATCCATTTAAAAAGTTTTTAAATGAGTGGGATTAATGTTAAATAATATATTAATATTATATATATATATATGATGTAAATTTTTAAGTGATGTAAATGTCTTGTGGGTCATTGACGAATAAGGTTTTTAAAAGTGTAAAAAAAAACATAATGGAGATATAATTAATTTTGAAGTTTTATTACGTGTTAAGAAAGAGATTATGTGGTTTTTATAATCAATTAACTGCTTTTGTCAATTTTTAACAAAATAAACAAAATTTGCCACCAAAAAAGTCATTCGGTTTAACCAAAATTTCGGTTTTACCGAATGACACTTTTGGTTAAACCAAATGACGATATTTTCAAACAATGCTAACAGGCTGATTTCTAGCTATCTAGCAAAAGAACAATCAAAAATTTTATATTTAGTGCAAGTTTTTAAAATATTACAACATTTTCCATGTTTTATAGCGGTTGCACCGAATGACCTGATGTTTCGGGACATGCGTATGATCAAGTGAAAACATTAATTTTTCAAATAGTTAAGAGTTAGTTTGTTAATTTGCTTCACGACCATGTGGTCCTTTGCAGGTGTCTGAATGATGTCACATCCTGTCACATGACACTGACCACATGACTTGATCCAAAATGATCCTTTTATATCGGTTACTCCGAATGACATCAATGAAATTCATTTTTCCGGACATTCTTTCTCATAACAAAGCAACGACTTCTATGCATAATTTTAATACCATTTTGCACTATGTTGATATATGATGTTATAAAATCATGCCAGTATATAAAAAAAAATACATTTATTACATTTTAAGATATTTTAATCACAAATGAAATGGCTGTATTGGCCTTTGGACGGTTAAACCGAATGACCTTTTGACACTTCAAAATCTTTAAAATACCTTTATATGTAGCAAAATATATTTAAAACCTTTTAGATTTAATAAAAGAGATCTAGTTGTACTACCTTACATACTTTGAATGTCATATCTTTGTTTTTTATTATTTAGGCCTTTGGACAAAAAAAAAAAATTCACGTCACTGACCCATTACATACATTAAATATATATATACTAAAGAAACATTGTTTTGGTCAAAAGCGTTACACTTCAGTAATAATACACATTTGTATTAAATTTAAACACCCATAAATGCACAGAAGTTTTACACCAATAATGGGATCCTATGGAAGTTGTTATGCGGTGAATCTCAGTCTCGTGATGTTAGGCAGGAGCAGATGGTTATAAACCTGAATCAGCACTGAAGATCAGTCACTTGCTGCAGTGGATATTAACTTACAATGGAAGTCTAGCAGACACATGGGCCAGGATGTGTGCAGACCTAAGCTGAAGTATTGCTTTTGTATATATATATATATATATATATATATATATATATATATATTTTTTTTTTTTTTTTGCGTTGGGAATTAATAGAGTGCCCCAGGGATGACGCGTTTTTGTAGGCAAAACCCGGAAGCGAGTTAGCATTTTAGGACTTCCGGTTCCAACGCCGTCAAGTCTATGGGTTTTTTGAATGGGTTTTTGCTAAATCGCCTGAAATAAGGTATGTGGTTAACAAAGCCTCTAAATACTTTCACGTTTTGATCTATGACATAAAACATACCAGTTATAACCCACTTGTGATTTTTTAAACTTTTACTGTGTCTTAAAATCGGCGGTTGCTAACAAATTGCTAAAAGGGACTACTTCCTTTGTCGGGGACTTTAGACGTCATCATTAAAAACGGGACATTTGGACAGCATTTCTCATGAAAAAGTGGATAAGTATTAATAACAGCGCAGATCATAATCAGCGAGCATGTTTTTAAATAAAGTTGTCTTCTAAATAAAGTTTGAGGAAGCTTGGTGGTGACGACGTTGATCCGCGACCATGGTGTGCTGTAGTCCGTTTATAGCCTACTGTTAGCCTTTTATATCTGACGACTTTATTTAGGTTTCAAAATCTATAAATGTTGTGTTAACTTGTAAAGATTATCTTGATAGACAAAACGTGTAAGTGTCATAACCCTTTGTTAAATACAGAGCTTATTTTCTGCGATTTTCCAAAAGTCTATGGGAAAAATGAATAGGCTTTCAACCGAGGGAACCCATGCGCCGCTAACTTCCGGGTTGGCCTACAAAAACGCGTCATCCCTGGGGCACTCTATTCTTCACCGATCTCATGCTAAAAAAAAAAAAAAACGATCTCATGTTAACATGCACATTTAAATGTTGTGCTTATTGTGCTGTGCTGCCTGCTTGGCCACTATGCTTCCACTGTACATGTATTAAAGGGGGCGGGAGCAGCAGCTCATTTGCATTTAAAGGGACACGCACAAAAACGGCGTGTTTTTGCTCACACCCAAATAGAGGCAAATTTGACAAGCTATAATAAATGATCTGTGGGGGATTTTGAGCTGAAACTTCACAGACACATTCTGGAGACACCAGAGACTTATATTACATCTTGTGAAAGGGGCTTTATAGGTGCCCTTTAATGCAATGCCTTTTCTGTTCTTTTTTACAACTGTACAGCTGCTGTACAGCAATCTTCCTTTAACTCAGAGATGTTCATGCTGGAGTCTCACCTGATGCAGTGAGAGACGGATGACCGGGAAGGAAGCCGTCGTGGGGTTTTCGGAGGGAGCCAATGAGGTTTGATGAATCACCGGGAATAGTCTGCTTCTCAGGGCCATTTTAAGAGACGGGGAATCTTTATTAACTTTTGCGGATGTCTTTGCCTGGTAATGAACAAATCAATTATTCATCTTTTTTTTTTTTCATAATTTTAATTCGTCATACTGATCTGATAGATGAACATTTTTTTTTTCATCCCTGTTCTGAAAGGAAAAGCACAGTCCTCCTGTCACGCCGTACTGGTGGAACACCCAATGTGGCGATTCAGTATTTTGAAACATGGACTCCTATTGGTTTTACGCTTTCAGAAATATTGATCCGGTATATATACTAATTTTTTGGA